>JACCHV010000075.1:0-189859 GCA_018907245.1 Eupristina koningsbergeri
CTGCTGTGCTAATTATGATACCAGCAAAAGGGGAGGTGGGGGGTACCTGCTGTACCTGCTGTGCTAATTATGATACCAGCAAAAGGGGAGGTGGGGGGTACCTGCTGTACCTGCTGTTCTAATTATGATACCAGCAATAAGGGAAAAATAACATTGATAAATTTTAAATAAATAAGTAATATTTTAAAACCAAATTATTCTATTAATTCTATCTATTTCTTTCTATTATTAATTTAAATTATTCGATGCAAATCTTTTCTAATAAAACTATTATATATATTATGTTTATACATCTACTATGTTACAGTGTTTTTTAATGTATTATTGAACACTAAAAGCCAAAAGTATAATATTCATTATTATATTTTATATTCTATTACATACGTTATTACATACATTAATTTCATTTTTTAATATTATAGATTTCATTTTACTATTTTTTATTTTTCTTTTTTACAATGTAATATTGAATTTATATTAAAACATGTGTAGTAATAACTTCAGAACATTATTTCGTTTAATTTTTTTAGTTATATTTTATTTTAATTATAATTATTTTATGCAAACTTTTTAGCTTTTATACAGTTTATAATTTAAATAATTTTAATTTTAATTCTTCTGTTTATAATATTCAGTATATATTATGATTTTTTTATTAATTTAAATTAAGTACCAAAAAATGATTTTAAAAACTTGTTCAACATACTCTTTATTTGTATATTTTTCAAATAAAATATAAATACAAAAGTAGATGATTTTTCATTTTCTTTTTATATTTTGTTTGATAAAATATAATTTACTAATATTATAATAATAGTTACAATTATAAAAAATAAAATTATTAAAATTATTTTCAGTTATAATCTTATTTAATAAAAAGTTTTTTTTATAAGAAATAGATACGAAAAACTTATTAAGATTATTAATATCAGTTATTGTATTATATATGTACAAATATTTTGGAAAGTTACAAATCAGTCTTTGAATTTTGAAGAAGGTGAAAATCATTTCATAGACAAGAAAAGGGCAAGATAATAAATTTCTTACTTTACCTGTGACCAAGTTCAAAATTTACAATTGCTCACAGATAAATATTATTTAAAATTTTAAAGGTAAATAAAGCAATTGAACAATTTGAACTTGGTCACAGGTAAAGTAAGAAATTTATTATCTTGCCCTTTTCTTGTCTATGAAATGATTTTCACCTTCTTCAAAATTCAAAGACTGATTTGTAACTTTCCAAAATATTTGTACATATATAATACAATAACTGATATTAATAATCTTAATAAGTTTTTAGTATCTATTTCTTATAAAAAAAACTTCTATATTAAATAAGATGATGAAAACTAAAAATAATTTTATATTTAATAAAACAATAATTATTAGTTTATAAGTATATTCAATTATTCAAATAAAAATGTTATTTAATAATTGATAAGTTTGATATATTAACTTGTATTTTCAAAACCAATAAGGTGTTAAACACAATATACATAATATTCAAAAATACCTATACATTTTATTAAACAATTATGTGTATTATATAAAAATGCTTGTATAATATATAATACAAAAGTATATAATTATATTTATATATTATATTTACCAATATTTATATTAATATTTATATTAATAAAAATATTTATTTCTAGTGTATGTATGTGTATAGCAAAACTATATTTCTGTAGCACATAATAAAAGTTTAAGCTTTTGGTAAGTAGGTTTCCAATGCGAAAAACTTTCTCCCAAATTGCACTAAGACAAATTTCTAAAATTGAACCTTTGCATGGATTCTTGTATTGGCAAAATGGGTCCAGGTACAATATATTGTAAAGTAAAAGAAATGCATTTGTTAGGAAATATTGTTTTTGACGACATTTCAATTCGAGAGCTTGAACAGTGCATAGTTATTTGAACTGTTAAAGCAAACTCGAAACGCTTATTAGTAAAATAGTTGTTATTTTTACAAAATAAATATCACAATATAGTGCAAGTGAAGTGTTGTGATTTTTGTAAAAATTTGTTTTTTTTCAAACATTTTTATAAAAATGTCAAATAAAAATATTAAATATTCGTGTAAAGTTATTGGGTGCAAAAACTCTTATTACACTGTCATGAATGATGACAATTTTAAAAATAAGAGGTTTCATGCGTTTCCAACAATGGAGCAAATACGCAACGAATGGAAAAAAGTCTGTGGCATCGATGTAGCAACAAGTTTGCCAAAAAGATGCTCTTATTACGTTTGTGAAGATCATTTCTCAGCAGATGATTATAAAAATAATGAGAGAGTGCGTCTAAATTGGAACGCGATACCGAAGATGTATTTGAGAAAAACACATCAACATGATATTACAAATAAAGGCGAATTTGATTCAACAGCACCTCAGGTTGGATCGGAGAAGACGACGGAGCAGACAATGGAGCAGACGATGGAGCAGACGATGGAGCATGAAACGCAAGAGAGTATGGACAAATGCAATCAACCAAAAGAAGAAAATTATGAACTGAATTTTTTGTTGAGTGATACTGAAGACATAGAAGAAGAAACGATTGATATAGCACAGAGCGAAGGTATTTTTATAGAAAATAAACTTAATCACAAAAATAAAATTTTAAAATCAATCAATCATAAATATAAAGAATTAACGCCAAAAAAATTACGAATGTATAAAATGCATAGAATAAGTAGTCAGAAATTATGTAAATTACATAAAAAATTACAAAACAAAGATAACGAGTTGCAGGAATTAAAATGCATATATGAAAACGGGTTTTTAGAAAAAATAGAAAAAAATTTAAATAATGTATCCAAAAATTTTATCAAATGTCAACTACGAAATTGTAAAAAACCATCAACTGGCAAACGATGGACAGTTGACGATAAAATTTTTGCGATAACTCTTTACAAAAGAAGTCCTCGTTTGTATAAGTATTTGAGAGTATATTTTGAATTACCTTCAAAAAGTACTATAACATCAATTTTATCATCTATTCCATTTGAAACCGGAATAAACGAATCGATTATAAATTTACTAAAGGAAAGAGTAAAAACAATGAGTGATCGGGAAAAATTATGTAGCATTCAGTTCGATGAAATTCATTTAAGTCAATCGTTACATTACAACCCAAAACAAAAAAAAATAATTGGTTTTGAAGATCTTGGCGAATTGGGTCGAACGCGAAATTTTGCCAACAAAGCTCTAGTTTTTATGTTACGAGGCGTAACAAAAAACTGGAAGCAAGTATTAGCTTATTATTTCACGTTCAATGCAATGACTGCCGAGAACTTGAAAAACCAATTATTATATTTATTAAACATTGTAGATTCGATAGGCTTGAAAGTTGTGGCTACCGTCTGTGACCAGGGGAAGACACAACTTTCAGCTTTAAAAAAATTAAGTGAGGAGACAGTTGGAACATTTACAAATTATTTTATTTTTGATAAAAAGCCAGTCTACATAATTTTTGACGTCCCTCATTTATTAAAAAACACGCGAAACGCCCTTATTAATAATAACATTATATTCGACGAAGAAATTATATTTAATAAAGAAACAGGGCTCTCAAATATTCAACAAAAGACGGCAAAAATGATGTATATAAAAAATGCTTTTGATTTAAACGATTCGCAACGGTTTAAATTTGCTCCGAAATTAAGTGCACGCTGTTTTAATTTTTGTGACTCGTATCAGAAAATGAAAGTGAAAGTAGCGGCTCAACAGTTAAGTAATACTATGGCCGCGACAATAGAATTATATACTTCCGTAGGCAAATTACCTTCTGAAGCGATTAATACTGCAGAATTTATTTACTTAATAGATATTTTATTTGATTCTTTAAATAGCTCTCGCGTAACTAATTCAAAAAGTAAACCATATAGAAGTGCTGTTACCGCTAATTCTATTCATTTTCAGTTGTGGGATTACGTGCTTGAAAAAATAAGTAAATGGAAAATAATAAACAAAAATACAAATCAAGATACGACAAATACTTTTTCTTTTATTAAAGGGTGGGAAATAACTATAAATTCTATAAAAAATATTTTTAATGATTTAAATTCAATGTACGGTGTACAATTTCTTTGTCTTCGGCAGTTAAATCAAGATGCAGTCGAAAACTTATTTTCTCAAGTAAGGCAGCATGGTGTAATGAATACACATCCAAATTGACATCAATTTACTGCAGCTTTAAAATCTTGTTTAATAAATAATTTAGCAACAACAGAGAAAATTAATAGTAATTGTGAAGATGATAAAAATTATTATTTACAACATATGGAATCCCTTTTGACTAAAAATGAAAATGAAAGCTGCAAAAATGATGACGATTTTGATGATAGTGCTATTTTAGATAAAATAATATGTGATAATAATGATAGTGATAATGAAAGCATGAATGACAATGAAAATATGAATAATGATGAAAGTATAAATGAAAATGAAAGTATGAATAATGATGAAAGTGTAAATGAAAATGAAAGTATGAATGATGATGAAAGTGTAAATGAAAATGAAAGTATAATTGAAGATGTAGTGAATAATGAAAATGAAATCATTGAGGAGAATATACAAGAAGATGAATACGAAGACAGCAATGCTGTAGCATACGTCTCAGGATATATAATAAAAAAAATATCCAAAAAAATGGAAAAATGTTTGGAATACGAAGAAATATTTTCAAAAGAAACATCTAATCATCATCTATTTACCAAACTAAAAGAGATGGAAGAAAATGAAAATCACTTGAAATATTGTAGCAAAAAAGTATGCAATTTAATAAAACAAATAGATTTACAATTTGATAAATTTGCTTCAACGAATGCACATGCATTTAATTTTGAAGATTATTTTAAAGCTACATTTTACAAGGACATTAAATGTAAATATTCATTTTGTCATAAACATAATGTTTTTGATGAGATTTTGCAATTCGCAGTAAGATTTATTATATATAAATATTGTAAAGACAGGAATAGAAGTATTAATAAAAATAAAAAAACTGTAGGTCATTTTCGAAATATAAAAAAATTTATAAATAAAGAAGTTTTAATTCAACCTGTTTTTATTATATGAATAAATATTGTGTTTATGACAAAATGAATTTATTATCACATATTATTTTGTTTACACGTAATCCCAAAACAGAATAATAAATACAATATATTTCATATAAATACAATATATGAAATGTATTGCATTTATTATTCTTTTTTGTAATTTTTTAGTTAATATTTATCTATGTTTGTATGTATTGTTATATTTATTATATGTATATATATATATTTATTTATGTATTTAAATTTTTATTTATTTAATTATTTATATATTTATTTACTTATTTATTTATTTATTAATATATTTATTTACTTATTTATTTATTTATTTATATATTAAATTATTGTTTCTATTATAAATATATATACATATATTTATTTATTTACTTGTACATTGTATTTGTGTTTTTTTATATGTACAATTGGATTAATTATATTTATATACTGTTGTAAGTAAATGCATAAGAATATTATATTTTTTATTTACACGTTGATCATTATTGTGCTGTATCAATCAAAATAAAAATCAATTAGTATTATATTTAACTTATAGTACATGATACTTAAAATCTAAAACTTTTTATATCAAATATTGCATTGAAAGAGCAATATTGAAAAAATAATTTATTGTTAATGTAATAATTGTAAAATTGCATAGTTATTAAGAATAATAATATGTATTAATAAATGATATTTGCTTAAAAAGTTTAAATAGCCAAAGATTAATGTTTTACTGTCATTATAATTGTAATTAAATATGAAATTATTTTACTATTAGAATATATATAATTAAATGAAATAAATACAAGGCTTTAATTCTTTGCAACATCCTTTTATTATTATTAAACTACAAAAAAAGGATTTTCATCCATGTTAAAGAAATACAATTATCTTATACATTCTAATAACTTTTATTTGACATAAAAAATAACATAAAAAATACACTTACAAAATCTAACAATTAAGCAAAACCCAATATCTTTCGACACAAAAGATTTCCATAAAGTTGTCCTATAAAATAATTTCTTTGAAAGATTGGAACTTGGTATTGAACACAATAATAATAACACATTTTTTAAATATTCACTAACATATAAAACATATCTTTAAAAATAAAAATAAGTTTATTCACAGGTAATTAACACTTTATTGAACTAAATATGTTTTTTTAAACCACCACAAATAAATAAAACATTTTAAAATATTAAATCATTTTAATAATAATAAATTTTATCACTATTAAGTTAAAATTGTATTAAAAAAAATACTTTTTTTAACACAAAAATATAAATGTATTTTTAAAAAAAATAATAAGTTTATTTGCTGCTAATTTATACTTTTATTAAAGTTTTTGATATATTATTAAGCGAACGCGTATTCTTGTTGAAAGAACTTTTCTTACTGTTCAAAAACTTTAAGAAATTTGAAGTAAACACATGTGCCAGATTATCAGTGCCGGCTCACGAAAAAGGATACATGGGGTTATAGAAAGTGTAGGGTTCTGTATTTTCTTGATACTTGTACATGGGTATTTGTTTCCAGTCTTCCCATTTACAGTTGGACCCCCCTGCATGGAACAGAGATTAAGTAGCGTTAAAAAATTTTTTAAGTACAAAATCATTTTTTATTTGCATATGCTAACTTACAGAATTTGTTATAAATTACAGTGTTTTAAGTTTAATAAAAATGTAAATTATCATTGAAGAAATTGAGTTTTTAAAATGATTTTATATTTAAAAACATTTTTTATTTGTGTACACATGGTTAGAAAATACTTTAGAAATAAAAATATTATGAATTTAATATATGTGTTAAATAATAAAAGTAAACCTTTTATGTAGGAAGATCTATATTTTCTCTTCTGTCAAAATTAGTAGGTGTTTTATTCTTATATTACCATATATATATGCTTGTTAAAATGTAACATTTGCTTATTTGTTCCATTCATAAATGAATTTTAGCCTTTAAAAGGAACTTTTATTTCATATATATTTATATTTATTTATATATATGCATATATGTTTATATATATTATTTCAAATATTAATATATAAATAAGATTACATTGGTTTACGTTTACTATTATATTTATCTTTATATGTATAACATAATGATATTTATGAATGAAACAAATCAATGAATGTTACATTTTAACAAGCGCTTTTATTTGATATATATTTCTACATACTTTTTATACATTAACATATAAATAAAATTGTATTTATGTATATAAATAAGATAATCACATTATTAAACATCAAATATTTTTAAATAATATATATCAGTGTTTTAATTTAAAAGTTGGAGAAAACCTTTTCTTAGGTAAGTAAAATGACAAAATAATACTTTAATAACTTATCTTCGACCAATTGTTAATTTGAAACAGGACACAGGTACAGTAATAAATTCATTACCCTGTCTTTTTACTTACATAAGAAAAGGTTTTCTCCAACTTTCAAATTAAAACACTGATATATATTATTTCAAAATACTTGATGTCCAATAATGTGATTATCTTATCTATATAATTATTTATATACACAAGTACAATTTTATTTGTATATTCATATTTAAAATAATATGTAGAAATATATATAAAAGACTAGTACTTGAAAAATGCTAAAATTTATTTATTGTTTTCATATATAAATGTAAATTTTTTTTTTTATAAAGAATTTTTGTTGTATTTAATTATATTTATCATTTCTAGTTTCAAATTTTTAACGGTGGTTGAAATATCTTTTTTTCTATACAAAAAAATAAAATTTTTTTATGAGCACTTCAAAATCTATTAAAAAATACTATAAATGCATATAATATGAAGCAGGGGGGTCCAACTGTAAATGGGAAGACTGGAAACAAATACCCATGTACAAGTATCAAGAAAATACAGAACCCTACACTTTCTATAACCCCATGTGTCCTTTTTCGTGAGCCGGCACTGATAATATTTTTTACTTCTCATTTCTTAAAATTTTTGAACAGTAAAAAAAGTTCTTTCAACAAAAATGTGCGTTCGCTTAATAAATTAACCAAAAAGTTTAATAAAAGTGTTAATTAGCAGCAAGTAAATTAATTTTTTTTTTTAAAATACATTTATATTTTTGTGTTAGTTAAAGAAAATATTTTTTTAAATACAATTTTAACTTACCAGTGATAACATTTATTATTATTAAAATAATGTTATATTTTAAAATGTTTTATTTATTTGTGGTGGTTTACAAAAAAAACATATTTAGTTCAATAAAGTGTAAATTACTTGTGAATAAACTTATTATTATTTTTAAAGATATGTTTTATATATTTGTGAACATTTAAAAATTGTGTTGTTATTAAAAATATTGTGTTTAATACAAATAGTCAAGTCTTTCAAAGAAGTTATTACATAGGACATCATTATGGAAATCTTTTGTGTGGAAAGATATTGGTTTTGCTTAATTGTTAAATTTTGTAAGTGTATTTTTTCTTATGTTATTTTTTATGTCAAATAAAAGTTATTAGAATGTATAAGATAGTTGTATTTCTTTAACATGGATGAAAATCCTTTTTTTGTAGCTTAATGATAATAAAAGTATGATGCAAAGAAATAAAGACTTGTATTTATTTCATTTAATTGTATATATTATTTTAATAGTAAAAAAATTTCATATTTAATATAACAATAATTATTAGTTTATAAGTATATTAAATTATTCAATTAAAAATGTTATTTAATAATTGATAAGTTTGATATATTAATTTATATTTTTAAAACTAATAAGGTATTAAACAGAATAATATTAAAATAATAACATAATATTAAAAAATATCTATACATTTTATTAAACAATTATGTGTATTATTTAAAAATGATTGTATAATATATAATACAAAAGGTATTAAGATTATTTATGTCATTAATTTTAGTGTATATGTATAAACATTTTGAAAAATAATGAAACAAATTAATATTTTTTATAAGAAATAATACTTATAATAAATCTAATTAAAAATTATAATAGGGGAAAAATTTTTGTATTTATATTTTCTTTGAAAAATATACAAATAAAGAGTATGTTGAACAAGTTTTTAAAATCGTTTATTGGTTCTTAATTTAAATTTTAATGATTTTTTCAAGAGCATTTTCAAAATTCAAAAGTAATATTTGAAAGTTAAAGAAACAATTGACTCTAGAAATCCTCATATATACATTTCATACACATTGATTAAATTTTCATATCCGATAAATTAATTTTTATATTCATTAAATATTTTATACAATAATATTATATATTTCTGTGAAAAGTTAATAAAAATATATAGCATTTGATGCTATAAGTTATTGTTGATTATAAAAAATCAATTTAAATTATAATTTTCAGTAAAATATAATTTGCTTTTAAAGCCATTTATAATAAATGATATATTAGAAAATTGTATTTTTATTTAATATCTTGGATTTTAACTTATTATTAATACATTAAGCTAATAAAAAAATTTTTAAGATCATAAAGTAAATAATATAATGTTTTTAAATGTTCAATTCATAAACAAGTAATCAAAGAATATCAGTGGATAATTTTTTATATTGATTAAAAATAATAGTAATATTAATTATTATATATGAGTACACGGTATTAATTACATTTAAATAGTTAAATATAATTAATTCATTTATTTTTACAAATTTAATTTGAAAAAGAATAACCATAACAAATTCTAAGTTAAAAATAAAGATTTGAATGACATTCAGCATTTTCATATGTAAAAATTTTTAGCAAAACATCCAAGTTAAAATGAAAGATTATCCTAATTATTTCCATCAACTGTTAAATATACCAATAATTAAACACTTTATAATTATTATTTATAAAATATATTAATAAAATATTAATTTAAAATACAAATATACACATATAAATTTTCTCCACATTTGTATTTACAATTCAAAAGTATGTATATTTGCATAAATATTTATTTCCATGGTACTATTTCAAATTAATATTGTTCTCTTCATTTGTAAGTTTAATATTTAATACTTTTTTTCAATAAATAATAGAATAATTAATAATAGAAATAAATAAATACTATTATTAGAATAATTTGGTTTTCAAATATTATTTATTTATTTAAAATTTATCAATTTTATTTATTAACCCCACCTCCTTATTGCTGGTATCATAATTAGCACAGCAGGTAACCCCACCCCCTTATTGCTGGTATCATAATTAGCATAGCAGGTACAGCAGGTACGCCCACCCCCGTATTGCTGGTATCATAATCAGCACAACAGGTACAGGTATACCTGTATCAATATAAGCTATTATTTTCTAATTTAATTTAAAAACTAAATGTTTTTAAGCGAGTTACACCGCCACCTTATTGCTGGTATCATAATTATGGTATTTAAGAGGTGGAAAAGGTGCATTTAAAGAGATTTCCAAACAAAATCTGAGTACACAATACTCTTCGCACGTGTTTGGTGTTTCTCATAAAAGATTATTGTTTCGTGCAATTGGTCACACAGATTTTTGACGAGCATTTTCATTTCTACGGGAAATAAATTTTACTGCAATTGCATTTTCGTTTTCCTGAACAAAATTTTTAAAGATTCTTTGAGAATAAAGCTAAAACATTATATTGAATGTATTAGAATTATTTCAAAACATGAATCGAATTTTTTTTGTTAAACTTTTAGTAACATATAAATTATTTTTTTCATCAAATAATTTATTAAAATTGGTGTAATTGTTAAAAATTAACATTTTCAAAAATTGTTTATAATTTGTAAAATTAACAAATTTTCTCAAATTTTTTTCTTCGTCAAATAATTTATTAAAATTGGTGTAATTGTCTACAAAAAAGATTTTCATCTCTGTTTTTAATATTAAGAATAAGAGAAATTCTTCATGCACTAGTAAAAGTAGTAGGTAATAAATTTATTGCTTTACCTGCGCCGAAGTTCAAAATCTGCAAACGACATATATGGAATAATAAAAGTATTAGTTTATACTCTCACTACTGTATGTAAAGATTATCTTGTACCTTCGATTTTTAAATAACAAGAAGAAATAATTTTCGTATACAATTGATAGAGCAGGCGAATTTACTGTACTTATACATCGCTTTTAAAAATTCTAAACACATAAAGATTTATATTATTTCATAATATTTTAAATATAATATATATTTTTATATTGTTTTGAAAATAATTTGTTAAAAATTTTTCTACTTTTATTTAATATTATTTGTCATTTGAAAGTTTCAAGTTTATTCATGGCGGATGAATCATCTTGCTCTATAAAAAAATAAATTTTTTACAAGTACTTTAAAACCTATTTTAAAAATATGTCTATATATACCATTCTTTTAAATAGGTTTCGAAGTGCTTATAAAAAATGTTTTTTAATTTCCCATGTTCACCGGGAGCGCTAAAATCGCTTCGGAAGTACGAGAGAGAGAAATGATATTTTAACCACCATATTTGTTTCTTATGTAAAGCATTGAACTTAACATTTTCTTATTTACTGTTCTGTCATATGAAGTATAGGTAAACAAAACATCTAAGATTTTTTGAAAATTGAAAATAATTTAGTATAACTGAGAAACATTTTTATTAATAACATTATAATGATTAATATTTTCTTATATTTATAAAAAATTATTTTATCATTAAAATGTAAATCAATCATATTATGATAAAAAATATATTTTAGTTATACTAGATTATTTTCAACACTTAAAATATCTCAAATGTGTATTTCTTTAACTCGTAGTTCATATATCTGTATGTAACTTTTTTTTAAATACGATTTAAAGAGCTATAAAAAATTTGCTTTAATTTCCCATGTGTCCACTGGGATCGCTGAAATCGCATCGTAAGTGCGAGAGAGAAAAAAGTTATTTTAATTACCATGTTTGTTTTTTATGTACAGCATTAAACTTCTCTTAATTATTCTCTTAATCTCTGTGCTGTGATATTGACTAAGGCTAAAAATGTTACAAAATGTTAAGTATTGTGCTTATGCTATATTATACAGTTTGTCAACGTATTAAACCTCCTTTCACTTGTACCCAATATACTTTTATTTATTATTTATTGCAAATAGATATTATTGCACTTTTAAAATATGTAAAGTTTAATATATAAAATTAAAAGTGTATTAGAATTTAACTTATATCAGACATTATTAGAGAGATTGCTGATGAAAAATGGGGCGTTTGTTCCAAATTTGAAAAGCTGTACGCTACTGCCTCTAGCGGTTGAACTATCTTTTTGTTCGAGGAGGAGATTAGGGGTACCAAAAATGAGGAGTGGGGTAAGCTACGAATTATGCTCGAAAAATAGTGCTGCCTCTAGCGGACCAGACTCAACTAACTTCTTATTCGAGACGGAAGTTAAGGGGAAATAAAGGAGTGAGGGTAGATGATGACGTATACTCGTAAGGGGAAATTCTACAAACCATATGATCAACCACATCACACATATCCATGTCCCATTTGTTAAAGTACATGTACACAGCTGCTATAAATATCAAATTGAATTCAGTTTTGATGAAAAATTAAAAATCGCTATTATCAATTATAGGAACATTAGTATGATTATATATATATATATTAAAATTTATATTTAATATTTGTATTTATATTATATTGTTAAATGAAAAAAAATTAAAATATCAAATGTATATATTATTAAAATAAATTAACTTTAAATAAATACATTTGCTAGTGCACATTTATTTCATAAATTCATTATTTATATATTTTTGAGTGTATAAACATTACAATATTATATAAAAGTCAGAAAAATATAATTTCGAATGAATAAAAAGACTTTTCTTAATATTTATCTTTAATGCATAAAAATAAAATGATGTTAAATTACATACATGTTATTAACAACGATTTGTACTGATATAACAAAGTTTTAATCATTTTAGATGCTATATTTCTTAATTATATTCCTTATGAAATATTCAGATTCTTCGCTTTAACTTTGTTTATCAGAAATCAATACAAATATAATGAATAAAGAAGGAGGTGAGGGAGCGGATGATTGCTGTCGGGTATTGTAAATAAGACAAATGATTTCGCGGGTTCAACAATTAATAAAATTCAATTTATTCGACGCAGGCAAAAAACCCCCTTCGCTAAGGGGGAAAAGGCCTATCGATGCGTCCGCAAACAAATTTTACACTTACATGTGCTACTGCACTCGCAGGATTGTCAGCGCTCGCAGGCGCTCTCGATCGGCGGCTTTACTCGCGTGGAAGCCGCAGCGTGGGCGTCGGATGACGCGCAGAACCAGCGGTGGCAGTCCTGGAGCAAGTATGCGCCCGTTCAGGAATCGATCGCTGAACGCTGCCGAGAATGTAGACGGGATCGAGGAACCCCGTAGAGGACAGGATCGAATGGTCCTGAGTCTTCCTGGTTCACAGGAAACAACACACGTGCACGCCGCTCAATGCACAACGCCGAGAAATTGTAAAGAAGAACACAAAAACGAAGAAAAACGCAGTCGAGGCGAACAGGCAAAAATGCAACCAGTGCACGCGACGCGCAGTTCAAGATTGCTTGAACTTTTCGGTTTTGGACCCACGCAGGTCAAGTTTCCTTCCGGGTTCGCCCCCTCCCACGGACTTTTCACGCCGAAATCAGAGTTTTTCGCCCGCTTTCCCTTTTACAATTTTGAAGGCAAACTGCCCCGAACAAACTTTAATATGTATTGTTTAATTTTCTATTGATAAAATCATAATTTCATAATTACATTAAAAAATTTGTTATTATTTTATTAATTTTATTATAATTGCTTCCATTTTCAGATTTGAATTTTATATACTTATATGTAATATATTAATGTATATGTAGCTTGATAAAAAAATTATGCAATCAATTTGATATATATTGTTCTGATTTCAGTCTTGAATTACACTAATAATGTTAATAACAATAAAATTGTTTATATTAAAATAGAATTCTTTTACTGAATAACGATTTATGAAGTTGTTTTAGTTTTTGTAGATTTCAAAATTATCATTCTGAAAATTAGAAATGTATAAATTAATCATTTTTTCACATTCATTAATATTTTTTATTTTAAATGCATATTGTTTAAAGAAAGAGAGAGAAAAAGAGAGAGCGGCTAGTGTAGAAAAGATGTACAAAGTAAGTAAGAGCAAGAGAGAGAAACCATAAAGTAAGAAAGACTTCGTCTACTATATTACAGATGCACCGAATACATCATATGGTATGACAGAAAGAGAGAGAGAGACAGACAGACAGAGTAAAACCAATTAATGAACGAAGTCATAACTTAATAATAAGCGTGAGAGAATCAAAATATGAGATGTGAGATAGAGAAAGAAAGAGATAAAAGGTACACTTGTTTCTTGTTACATCAAAACATCGGCATATGCTGTCCGAGCCAGAAATCAAAGCTTCACAATTTGACTATTTTCTTATATTTTTGTTTTTTGTCGTACATAATGTTGCAACATCTATATTCAAAAGCAATATTGCCATATATTTTTAAATGAATTTGAATGTCTTGACGAGTTTGTTTTCGTTTACTCGCAAAATTCTCCCTATGACTGATCCGACCGACGGATATAATTAACTCTCGATTTTTCTTAAACATATGATACCAACGAATTACAATTTGTTATAATTGATTTTTGCAATTGAAATTTTTTTTTAAGTAACAGATACGTTCCTCTGCTCATTTAAACAATAATATTTACCGAAATCATCTATGAATATGATATATGAAAAAAACATACGAATAAAGTACAGCTTTCTCATTAGCGTATCAGCCGTTTTGGATTAAAAAAAAGTTAAATTTTATGATCTAAGGTATTTCTAAAAGCTTAAAACTTATCATAGATGATTTTGGTGTATATTATTGTTTAAATTAATAAGGGGATGTATCTCTTACTTGAAATAAAAAAATGTTAATTGAAAAAATCAATTATAACAAATTGTAATTCGTTGGCATGATATGTTTAAAAAAAGTCGGGAGTTAATGTTATCCGTCGGTCCGACCATTCATAGGGAAAATTGTACAAGCAAACGAAATCAAACCTGTACAGGCATTCAAATTTCTTTAAAAAGATATGGCAATATTGCTTTTGAATGTAGATGTTGCAACATTGCGTGCGGCGAAAAACAAAAATATAAGAATTAACAAAACTAAAACGCTTTGTTTTCTCACTCGCGCAACCGCACATCGCATATACCGATGTTTTGTTTTGATTTTCAATTATCAAGCGGACTAATGTAACTTTCACCTTTTCTACTCTTTCTATTTATATCATCCATATTATAGCTAATACAAATTATAATAAAATTTATATTATAATTCAATAGTTGTAAATTTTTCAATAAATTGTTTAAACAGTTATAATGATTACATACTTTTATAATTAATAAAATTAGTTGCAAAAAATTGTGTGAATAATTAATACTACACATTTCAAATTATTCAATTCTATAATAATAAATAGAAAAAATGAGTTTTAAACTTTTCGAAATACTTTTGATCATAAAATTTAACTTTTTTTTAATCGAAAACGGCTAATACGCTAATGCGAATGCTGTACTTTGTCATATGTTTTTTTCATATTTCAGATTCATAGATGAATTTTTTATGTATTATTGTTTAGATAAAATTGGGAGATAATATAATCTGTTGGTATCGATCCATTATCAAGTGATTTTTATATGAATATCTAAATACAACATGTATGCTTGTGATTTTATTCCTTCTATTCCTTTAAATATATATGTTTTTGTCCCTTTAAACGACGACATGTGATTTATTTTAATCAATATTATTGGATCTTTAAACGTTAGAGTATGATGTTGGTCGTTTTCTTCGTATTTACAAAAACAATATATTTAGCTATTTAAATTTATGTTTAAATTCAATATGTGTGTTTTTGTTAGTTGTACTTTATATAATTTATAATTTTATTCAACAGAACTAAATTATTTATAAAAGTGGTAATTTTAAATTTTCATCATTCATATGTAAGATTTGAATATCAATTTTAATGATACATTGAATAAAATGTGTAGTTTTTGCTAAAATCAATAATACCTTACTCAATGAAAGTTAAAAACACTAATAAAATCAAAGATTATAATTATTTCTAACAAATATCATTAAGATTAATGATTTTAATTTAATTTATCAATACATTTAATAAAAGTAATATTTTTATTTGCAATCACTTACAATTTACTCGATGGAATTAATTTGTTCAAATAAAATCAATATTTATAACTATTCATGAAAAATAGCATTAAGATGAATTATTTTATTATCAATTATAATACTACAATTAACAAAAGTTATAGTGTTACTGGAATCATTTACAATTTTATTGAATGAAATTTCAAATTTAAATAACTTTTATTATTAAAGATATTTAATAAATTAATTTTAAATATTTTTGTTATTAATGTAAGCTTTTTAGTTATTGTTTCAGTATATTCTTGAAATAAGTGATTTTATTAAAATTGATAATTACATATCAAGATTTATATTGTTATTATTCATTTTATATAATGAAAGAAATGTTATTGTATTCATTTTATTTTATAAATTATTTATTTTAATATTTTAAATGTACATATGATTTATTTTAATAATTTTCTTACACATATATAATATAATAAATTATGTAAATAATAATGGAGGTTATGTGACACAAATTTGACAGGACACACGTAAAAAGAAAAATCTTATGTCCATGTTTTATAAACAGATTCATTTACACATATAAATACTTTCAAAAACTTAAATTAAAAAATGCCTAATTATATGAAGGTGGTATATATATTTTTTAAATTATAAAAGTTAAAATTTTAATATATAAAATAAAGAAAGATTTTTGAAATATCCTAAAAGAAAAGTTGTATTATATTTTTGAATTCAAATATAGAGGCTAACTTCATTGCATTTCACATTGAATTCATTAAGGAGAGTGCTTAACTTCACTTTGTACTCCCCTTAACTGCTGCTCGAACAAGAAATGTACTTTGTTAAATAGCCGCTGGGTTTTTGGGAAAAAATGATTAACACGGTCATCAGTAATCTCTCTAATAATCTCTGCTTATATGTTATTATATATATATGCACTACATATATATTAATATGTAATATATGTACTTAACTAATGTATTAGTAAATAGAAAATGATGATAATGTAATATCTTTATACATAATGTTATTTTAAGAAAATGATGAAACATTTATTTAAATTATTAAGTAACGTCAACAGCCATGCTCAAGTTTTGTGAGTAACTTTCAGAAAAAGGGGTACCAATAGTAGTGAAAGTTGAAGACCTTTTTTCCTGACAAACAATTTTCTTCTACTCGCTAAATAATTTAATTTCATTATTTTTTGTTTTTTAAATGAAATACTAAGTTGTCAGGTTCTGAATCCTGCCAACGCATACGAAATACACATTTAATGTTAATTTTTAATTTAATTTAATATAATTCTATATATCTTTTTTTTATACATCACTTATAGAAAATTTTATTTATTATTTTTGTCTTACAGTAAATTAAATTTTTTTATTTAATTTTAACCAAGGCTGGGATTATTGATTTTTAGTTTTGCTGTCAGGATACAGCAATTAAATATATGTAATAAATAAAAATAAATTAATTAGCATTACTTCTTTACAACAGTATTAATTAAAAGACGTATTGTTAATATAATATTAGAAACTAGAAAATTATTTATTTGATTAAATAATTATGTTAATTAACGGTCTGAACTATACACTTTTAAAACAAAATATTCATCTATTTCACTTTATTTTTCTATGATAAAAAGAATAAAATTCAATTAAATAAATTTATTAAACAATAGTCATCACAAAGGAATTTTATATGAATAAAATTTTATATATATATATATATATATATATAATTGCTCAAGATATATGCTGAATATTTAAATTATTAATAATAAAAATCTTACCTTTTATTAAAAGTTCTTGATGTATTTATTTAAATATATAGATAATTTTAATTACTTTGGTTCTCTCTCTCTCTCTCTCTTTATTAGATTATTTTTCCGAAATATAGATATATCTATATATCTTAATTCAATGTATGAAAATTCTTTCAAAATAATTGATAATTTTTTGAAAAAAATCACTTTCGAGATACAGAAAGCTTTTTAATTCTTTCTTTCACAAGGGTAGAAAACGTATGATTCTCATTTCTTCCTTTCTCCTTAATTACACTCGTGGAAATCCTTAAACTTATTTTACATTTAGTATATTATCAATAATATTCAATTAATTGGCTGACGCCATCAATTACTTGTCAGTTATTAGTGATAACACTTATTAATATTACTTTAACTTCCCACATCGTAATTACTATAGCGTTTATATTATACTTTGAATTATTTATTTTCTTGCTACTTTGTCGGTAATTTTTATGATACAATTATCGAAAAATATGTGATGAAGAACGAGGCTGAGATTTTCTCAGTCCCACTCCTACTACCTAAGCAATAATATCATATACAGATATATTGTTCGCATTGCCTCGTGGTACAATTTTAGTGTCTCCTATAGAATAAGCGACATCGGGTTTATATATTCCAGTTGCTACAATACACTAATATGGTGTATCAAGGTTAGGTAATAGTATAAATAATTAATTAATTTTATGACTGTGATGAATTTATATTCGTTACAAAGTTTATAAATAAATAATAATAATAATAATAATATAATAATAATAAATAAACAAAAATTGATAAAAACCTGTTTTAACAATTATTAAAATATATATTATTTATGAATATAACGTATATATGTGTACTTGCTACAAATTTCTTGTATCTTGAAGTATAAAATGAACCATTAAACATAATAAATTTTGTTATTAAATCTGATTAAAAAAGTTATTTATTTTAATAATTATTTAATATTATTATACTTATTTATAATCACAAGCTAAAGAAATTGCTTCTTTGTTGTCGATGGCTTTTATTGCAGCTCGCCCGGGAGTAAATAGTGTGTTTGTGAAACTATGTTGCGATTGTCATATCTTTTATTGTTCTCTGGGTTAGGTGGTTCAATATATATATTATCCATTGTTGATCTTCCATTTCTGATACCTGCATGTCCCTCTGGTAATACCTTTAGGTCCTCTGTTTCCTTTTCCAGTCTGTTCTTTAGTATCCTCGTATATATCTTATAAACCGTTGGGAGGATAGAACCCTTCTATAATTCTCTATATTGTTGCTCTCCCCTTTTCTGAATATCGGGGTTATTACTGCTTTTCTCCATTTCTCTGGAATGTTTCTCTCTTACCAAACTCTCCTAATTATCTCCTACAGTCTTTCTTTTACTTCGTTTCTTCCATATATCCATGTCTCATTCGGTAGCTCATCTATTTCCGCTGATTTTTTCTTTTTTAATTTTTTCCATTCCTTATATTTTTCAGTGTTCTTCAGTTGCTCCTCCTTTGATTCCTACTCACTCTTATCTTTTCTCTTCCATGTGTTCATCCTTCTTTATCTGCACCCCCTCCCCCAAGCAGCTCGATGAAGTGTCCTTTCCAAGGTTACTTGTTTTTTCCCTTTTTTCCTTCCTCTGTATATATATTCCCATTTATCCTTTTCATTTCTCAGCCTTTGTAGTTTGTTCATCTCTTCTTCTCTCCATTTAACTATCTTATCTTCACATATACTCTTTCATCGTCATCTTTGTGCTATGTAATCATCTTTCGTCTTGTCACCGTTCCTCCATTTCTTTATTTCTTTCCTGACCTTGCATTTTCTCTTTTACATTCTCTGTTCCACCATGTATGTTCGCCCAACTTTTTTCTTTTAATCCTTATTGATTTTTTTCCGTTATATTATCTCTGGTGATTTCCTTGAGTTCCACCCATAGGTATTCTGTAGTCTTTACTGTTTTCGCTTCCTCGTATATCCCATTCGTTCTCTATATATCTGTTGATACTTTCTTCATTCGATATCATTATAGTTTTCTTCGTCTGCTCTGACCTTTCTTCAACATTGTTGTAGTTGTCTTCCATGTTTACTTTGGTAGTAATAGGGAAGTGGTCTAATTCCACTGTTTTGTATCTTGAACTCTGTGATTCTATTCCTACCTTTTCTATTTGTGGTGGTGAGATTGATCACTGTGATTCCCCATGAGCCCTGCGTATGTGTATTCTCCCTCTTTGTCTCCCATCAGAGTGCCATTCAGTATGCCCCAGCCGTTGCCTTCTATCCTTTCTATCATGCCTTCTCCCTCCTTCTCTTCCTTATTGTCTTTGCCCCTTCTATTATTCATTTTACCACTATCACTTAGATATTTTCCAAGCCTTCCAGTTCTCACATTAAATTCACCCATAATTAGAATCTCTATCTTGCCTCCATCACTGTTTTCGTCTATACTTTTCCATGTATTTTCTAAAATCCCATTATTATTATACACTCTCCAGATATCCAAAGTATTCTTTTTTCTATCTCTATTTTTGTTCGCATGGCTCCTTCTCCCTTTTCTATTATAAACTCGGTCACCATTTCTTGTATTTTCTTACTTATGCCCACTAAAAAGCCCCCCTTCATTCTGCCTTTTTGTTTTCTCGCTTTGCACCTATGAGTTTCCAGTTCTTTTGTTTTGGGAGTGCTTCCATGCAGCTTTTAGCAGTTTTATCTTCTACCCATGTCTTCGCCATGCAGACGTAGTCCATGGTCATTATGTACCTTCAGAAGTCTCTATCTTTGCCCCATATCCCAACCACATTCCAAAATAGTATTTTCATTTCTTCCTGCTTCTCCGTATTTCCCTTCCCTGTCTTTCAGTTTTTCCCTTAACTATTTTTATCACATTTCTCATTTATATTTCCTCTGTTCCCCGTCACGTCATTTTTATGTTTTTGTCTTCTTAGCATTTTGTTTTTCTTTTTTCTTCTTTCTTTTTTATCTCCTGTATCATTTATCTCTGTCTTTAATATTTTGTTTCTTTTTACCTTATTCCGTCCCTTACTTAACTTAAATTTTCACTGTCTTTATTTTAGTTTTTATTTTTCCTGTTCTTTCCCTCGTCTCCACCTGTTTTTTTTCTTTTATCCTCTCTGTCTCACTATCCTGTCCTTTGCCTTCTTCTTTGTTTCACTTCATATCGTTGTCCTCATTTCCTACTTGGCATCTCTGTATTATTTTTTCCATTTCTAGGTTTATCTCCTCTGCTCCTCTCCATCTGGTCCACTTCCCATCAAAAATACTTTCTTCCGTCCAACCTTAGAAAAGAGCCCAATCCTTTTCACCTTCCTCACCCATTCCTTGATTTCCCTCTGTATAGCTCTTTTTTCATATGTTAAATCAAAGTCTAAAAATATCTCTGTGCCTATTAATCTTCCTGTGTTTTCCCATACCCTGTCTCTTTGTAGCTTGTTCTCTATCTTCATGACCACTAGATTACCGCTCCACCATACACTTTTGATTTCTGTATTTATACCTAGTTTTCACTCAATGAATTCAGCTGCCCACTTCTGCACCTTTGCTTTTTCCACTTCCACTCTGTTCATTTCCCTGGCTACAAAGTTTTCGTCTCTGTCCTTTCCTTCTCTGTCCCTCATTAATTTCATAATTCTGCTTATCTCCCTTTCAGAGATGTTCGTCTTCGCAATACTCCAGGCACTGCCACTGCTTTATCTGGACAAGTTCGTTCTACCACTCAACCTGCTCCCTGGTCTACTCTCTGTTTTCTCTTCTCTAACCTTGTTTTCCCCACTGCTTTTTCTTTCATAACTCGTTGCTACTCCCTTTGTATTAGGGATCCACTTTTTCATGTCCGTCCGCTACTCGTTTTCCTATCGTTAGCTATCCTGCATCTCCTTAACCTTCTCTTCCAGACTTCTGATCTTCAGTTCAATTTTCCTTGCCCATGTTTGCGTGTTTTCTTTGTTTTCTTTCATTGCTTCCATCGGTTTTTCATATTTATTTTCCAATTTCTCCATAATTTCTTTCATTATCTATCCTCATGCCTTTCTCTCTTCATCCCTTTTTATTTTCTCTTCTCTCCTTATCTTCTCGATCTCCTCCCAGAGGTTAGCCTCAAGGAAGGAAATTCTTCTTTCCGCCATCCAGTATCATCTATGTTCCCTCTTTTTTAGCCGCTGTTTATCCATTCCCAGTTTTACTTTCTTCCTGGCTCATTTTCACAATTTCCTGGCGTTTTTATATCACTGGCTACGCTCCTGCACTGAGGTTGCTATGGCCCTCACTTTTTTCTTCGTTCGGTATATTCAAAATAACGTCTACTTAATCTTTGTGGATACAAAAAATTGTATCATCAACGTATCTTCTATAATAAAATATTCTAATCCATGTTTTCATAAAAATAATCAAAAAAGGGTTAAAGACATCTTACAACGAAAAAATTACCCGGATTATTTTATTGATAAAAATATAAAAAGATGTCTAAAAATGCATAAATCTATTAAAAAAAGCAATAACTATAACACTTCTGAAAAATTCCACATTCAAAAAATTTTTTTCTGAATATGTTCTTAAGTTTAAAAAATATGGAATACATTTAATCTCAATTATTAATAATAAATTAAATTGAGTGATTAAGAAAAGAAAAGACGTTACTGATAAATGGGAAAAATCTAATATTGTGTATAAAATAAAATATAAAGACTGCCCATCAGTGACATTAGTGAAACCAAACGTAATTTAAAAATAAGGATTAATGAACACATCAAAGACAGTAATAATTCTTCTATTGTAGCGGCGCATTCATTAGAATACAACCAAATATTGATTGGGATAACATAGACATTTTCGATACCGAAAATAATTATAAAAAACGCTTTATTTCAGACATGATACGTATAAAAATTAATAATACAATAAATAGACAAGACGACACTTAAAATTTTAATTATAAATACCATATGAGCCTCAATAACATGACGAATAATAACATCATGAAGTAGAGCGTAACGTAATAATATTGTATATATTGAAGTGAAAAATGTATTTCGTTTACTAATTGTACTTGTGATGTTACGACTGACACGTTGTAGAACACTGGCATATTCCTGCGTTACAATTATTGGTAATTATAAAATATATTGCAAATCGTCGTTTATACATATGTAATATTTAATTGGAAAAAATATGTTTTATTTAATTAACAGTCTATACAAGGACAAGTGATTACTTGTCGAAACGTCAACGATATATATTCGAATAAACTTTGATATTATTCATTACCTGCACCTATATTGAATTCTTTTTCAATATCTAATTTCTATCTAATATCTAATTAGCAACAATGGAAGGTGCTTCATATAAAAAATAATTTAAATTTAATTTATTTATTTATATCATGAAGTTAATAGTATACTAATATAATATTAAAATTGTTTATTTTATTTATTTTATATTTATTATTTATATTGGTACATTGTATTTTAAAATTTTCTTTAGATTTCTATTCTTTTTAATTTATTTATTGAAATTACTAATTTATTTTATTTATAATTGTTTATGAAAAAGTTGAATTATATTTTAATAGAAATGGAAAGGAGTGAGAAAGAGATAAACGATTTGGCTAAATAAAACGCTCCCAAACTGGAGAATCCTGTGGAGCACTGATGAGGTGCTCACCTTGCTTCCACTTTCAGTGCTTCGATACACACACAAGATGATTGATTATTTCGCAGAGTTCTCAAGAAAAACAGAAGATGTGCTTAGTCTGACGCACACGATATCCCAACGGTAAGATTCTCAGTTTTCTTTCGCAAGTAAGCTTTCCTCCCTCACAGACTTTTAGGCTCTCCATAAAGTTAAGTCCGCCTTGTATCTCTTGCTTTTGGAAATGCGGAAAATAAGAGAAAGCGTCGAACAATAATATTAATTGAAAGTTTGATGTTTTTAAATATTACATTTATTCATTTACATTATATATTGAAAAATTTTACAAATAAAATTGCACGGTTAATATCTATATATATAAGAATAATCTTATTTTTTACGATCAAAATTTAATTCGTACTAAAGTAATGCGAATAAAGTTTAATCCTTAGTCATACACATGAATTTAAAACTAATGTTTTAATTATATTTCCACTCATTGATCACCGATTGCTAATTATACTAAATAATGATAAATTAAGTTCAAATAATTTCATAACTTTTTTCCAAAATAAATTTTTATACGAATCGCATTGTGCTGGGGAACAATATCAACACATGCATCATTTCGCTAGGATCAGTTCACAAAAAAGAACATTCAGGGTGAAACTAAAGACTCATATTTTTTGTATGGTATGTTCGTGGTGTAATTGTCTGTTGCCAGTTCGTCCACTTAAACTTGACCCCCCGGGCCAGTCAATGTCAAAAATTTTCGGAGTGAGCAGCGGTTTAAGCTTAAATGGAAGAAGTGCCAACAAACTAGGGATAGCATTGTCTAAACCATTGTGACGAGATGGCTCCGTTTGCCCTTCACGGGTGAAGGGGAAGTCGAGCTCTCGTCGAAGAAAAGAAATAGATTTCGCCGGGACAAGCGACAGCCGGTCTGCCAGGGATTCGAAACGTTGCTCATAAGGTGTCATAAATAAAAAATACGTTTTAAATAAATAAATATTACCGGGAAGGTGTCGTTTAATAAAATCAGTCACACAAATAAATACAATTTCAACGACACATCGAATAAATATGATTATCATAATATTTAGAATTTCGTTTATTCGTCTTAATGACCGCAATATGGGATAATATACACAAACACTAATAAACTCGACCCGGATACACAAAATCTGACGGACTATCCGAAATTCGAGTAATTATCTTAAATAATTACTTTACAAACTTTATATACGCGCAGACATTTAGGATAGATTACCGATTTTGATTCATTAATTTTGTTTTGTTGAACAAACAGAAATAAATAAATTATAACACATGACGGGAAATGAAAGATACAGGATGGCTCAATATACGGCAACGATATCCTACGCAAGGTTAACGGGAACAAGACAAACTCCTGATGTAACAGGGGATACAGATTACGAGCTAAGGTTACGGATGGTTACTACAAATGGTAAATTTGCAGCGGACGCAAATTTACACAATTGCCGTCGAATATCGAGCCATGTGCATTTTTCCTTCAAAATTACAGGACGAGCAATCGAATAGAACAATTAAGTTAGTAGATAATATTGACCCACAACGCGGGGAGCAATCCAAATACAAAACGAGCAATCAAATAGAATTGCTTAACAATGATTTTCGGATATCTTAGACCACACTGCAAGGAGCTATTCAAATCAAGAAACGAACAATTGAATTTAAATTGCTGAACAAATAATTAAGCGTACTACGGAGAGTAACCTCGATGATTCACTTCTCTACCGGTTTTCAGAAAAATTATTTATGATTTGAATACCGAAACCAAATCGAGCAATTACAAAATAATTGCTTAACGACTTTCAGGTAAATAGATTTAGTGACGGAACCAAAACCGACGGTGAGAGCACGGATATCGGAATGGTGCAATATTGCGTAATCGCAATATTGCCTCTAAGTTGCGCGGAAATCTTGCTCGGCTGAAAGAAAAGGATAATGGGCTTATCGACAATCGTACTGCCCTTTATTGAAGGATTGAGTAGACACGAAAGCTGCTGCTGCGCGGTAAACGAGAGCGCCGATTCGTCGTGACGCGGTGGTCCGCGGGGGGCCTTAAGCGTTGAAGTCTCGGGGCACGGAACCTTCTCGAAATTTCTAACAACGAGGAGTCTCTTTGCACCATAAAAACCAGCTCTCTACACTTTCAATATTTGATGTTTTTAATTTCAGTAATTATACGTAATTTTACTACACATATTTATACTCAGTTTAGAAACTTATTTTTCTTTAAAAATATTAAAATTTTCCAAAATCTGAAAAGAAAAAAAATCCTCCCTTATGTCTTTTTTCATAAGCCGATACTGGTAATTGTATACACGTATTTATTTTATTGCTCTCTGAATGCTTATAATAGTGTAAAAATTTCTTTTCTAAAGAGTGTGTAAATGCATTAGTAGCACGTATAAAAAATCAAATTAAAAGTGAAAGTGCAGGTATGTTAATGAATTTAAAAATACTAATATTTTATTAAACAGCATTTTTAGTAATATATATTTTTTAAACCAATGATATTGGTTATGTATTTTAATGAAATAAATGATGTAATATAAAATCCCTTGTCCCAGATTTGTAGCTCATCGGCAAGGGGTTCATGCGAGGGAATATTACAGGTGAGAGATGACAAAGACGTTTTCTGTAAAAGATTAAACGAAAAATATGTATTAATAAAAGCTATTGAAATGATAGACATTGAGTATTTATCATAAGTAGGTTTTGTTATATGAATGGGTTATAAATAATCATAAGCGGATTAAAATTATAAATATTAGTTATAATATAAATGGGTAATAAAACGAATTAAAGATACAAGAGTTATAGATTAGAATAGTTACAAATATTGAATGGATTACAGGAAGATTTAATTATGTATAAAGAAACGAAATATAGTGACTACCGGTATTAACTGTTATGGAGAGAAATGCGCCTTTCATACGATTCCATACAAATGCTAGTTTATAAGTGTTTGCCTTTATTCATAGGTGTTTGAATCGTCCATACATTTTTTTCATATTAAGTACTATCGTCTGAGAAAAGGGGTAGAATAATCCTTCTAAGTGACAGAATGTTCGTAAGAATTTTTAAAATTATTTAAACAATATGAATTACTTTTTACTGTTTTATTTATTTAAAAATATTATTTATAACGTCCGATAAATTTTTATTTTTTTAAATACTAATTAAAATAAATATTTTATAATCATTCATTTTTTTCAGAATTTGAAAAATGATTAAACAATGAAGTTGACAATCGAAGCTTTTGACCCAATTATTAATATTCATCCTGAAGTTTATATACCAGATTTAAAAAGTTTACATATTTACATATTACGTAAAATTAAAGGAAGTTTTTGAATAAACATGTGACGAAACAATTACAAATAAAAATTCAAAATTATCTTACAATACAAGAATTACAAATGCAAACACTTAATGGTTATGTTAATTATATAATATTTATCATAGAATCTAATTTTTATTTGAATTTAATAAATGAATAAAATTATAATAAAATTAAGTTATTTAATATATAATATCAATATTATTTTGAGAAAAAGTGAATTATTGAATTGAATTGAAGAAAACTGTTACGTAAAAATATTAATACAGTTCAGATGCTTTCAAAGGATTGATATACAGTTAACAAAAGAGAATTCATCTTTCAAATAGCATAAAGAATTTGAAGACTAAAAAAAAAATTAGTCGAAGATGATACGGACATTATGGAATTAAATGTCAGATTAACAATGAGTACCGTATACAGGTAATTATATAATTTATATCATATAATTATTTTATTTACGTTAATATTTAATTATTCGTGAGGGATAAATTAATTATTTTATTGCAAACAGTATTGTAATGCTTCAAAGGTTCAATATAGAAGGCAGTATTTTTCCATTAGCTCCCTACTTAAGTCATATGTAGATGCCATACATCTATTTTACCTAAAAAATATTATATTCTAATGAAATTATAATAGAAATTATATTTATTTCTTACTTGATAAACACGATGAATGTCTGAAGATTGATGAATTTATTTTTTTAATAGATATATATTAATGTCAGGCACTTCTAAGTAAAATATATATAGCAAATATACACAATTTCATTAACTTAAAAATAATTTAAAAAACTAGATAAATTTTTAGATCATTTTAATTTCCTTCTACAAAAGACATTGTTAATAAAAAATGTTAGTAAAAGTATAAAAAAACTTGTTCAAGAATGAAGATAAAAATTACAATAAGGATTAAGACGAATTGTTAATAGAATTTCTCATATCTTACGTATATGCTAATCTCTTGTATTTAATAAAGAGGGTATTTACAGATCCATCAACATATTTCATATTGATTGTATTAAAACTTTTAATCCATTGTGCTCACCCACCCCTAATAGGTCTTATTATTAAAACGTATAAGACAATTAAACTGCAGGTAATGCTTATGGATTAATGAACCCTTATATTTTATTTTGAACTATGAGAAAGTCAGTTAAATATTTGCCTTAATGTGTAATTTTTGTCTTTATTCTATTAGAAATTTTGTATTCTTTTACTACAATTTTTTATTTTTTTAATAAATACTTTATTGATTAAGTGTTAAAAAATTGAAAAAACTTTTTCGCAATTAGATAAAAGTACAAATGAATAATTGTATTATATTATCAGAGTTTAAATTCTGAATTTTAAACTTACGAGCAGATCGACAATAAAGGTATTTGTTTGTACTTCTACTTATATACAAAAATATTTTATTCTATTTATTTATCAACATTACTTACTTACATAAAGTATAAGTATAAGTAATGTTTATGTCTCAGCTTTTCAGCCCGGAGACGGAATTCCTATTTACATCCAATAAGATCAACACTTCTTATAATCTCTATATCGTTTGTTTATGTCCACTCGACACTAGCATTATGTTGTATCCTACTGTCACGTCTCCTGCTGGCCTTACCTTATCCCTCTCCTGCTTGTTACTTCCTGTTTCTTGCTTCTCTTCCTTCACGCTTTGTCCATTTTTGCCTTTCTCCTTCCTTCTCTTTTCAAAATTTCCTTTACCTTCCTTTTCACTATCATTTTTTTCCTCTTCCTCTTCTCACCTTATCCATTTTCCATAGCTATATCTCTTCTATAGCCGGCATTCGCATAAATGCATCTTAATAAATCCTCGTTCCACTCAGTTTCCTCTTTTCTCTTATCACCGCATGCCTCTTCTCCGCGTTTATCATTTTTACAATCACTACCTTCGCACTTATTCACGCTCTCCTTATGCTTTCTCCAATCCCTTGTTTTCTCTCAATAGTGTCTCTGTCTATTTTTGTGCCACCATCGTTGTCACCTTTTCTACTCTGGCACCTCTGACCATCACATTTTCCTCTCAGTCTATTCTTTCTCTTTCTCTTATCCATCTTCGCATATTATTTAACTCCCTTTCTGTCACTGTGAGCAGCACCTAACTCACATCGCTTACACAGCTCCAGCTCAATCTCGTTGAGCTTCTGCTACCCTTACTCTCGGCACTGCTTTCTCCATCCATTTTGTCCTTTCCATCTATGCTTCCCTCTTCTTCATCTCTGCTCTTCCCTTCTGCATCGTTCAACCCTTATTGCATTTTTTACTCAACATAACCTCTCTTCTTTCATCGCCATCTTTTCCATTATATCTAGCTTTTCCTCCTCTATTTTCTTTGCCTTTTTTCAGAACTCTTTCCGTCCCTATTCCCCTTTCTTCCCCTACCTTCTGTCCTTCTCTCTTTCTTCCGTTCCCTCTCCTCTCTTTCTCTCTCTTTCGTCCTTCTCTTTTAGTTGCATTTCAATTTCCTTTTTCACTCTCTCCTTTCTTATTCATTTCTTTAGTTCCTTCTTGTTTTTCTATAGTTGCTCTCTTGCTCTTTCTATTTCATCATTCTCTTAATTTCCCTTTTAGCTATCTCAATCTTTGATTTCTGCTTCGATCTTTTAGTTTCCCTCGTTCTGCGGCACCTCTTATTTGTTAGTCTTCTCTGTCTTTCTCCCTCTTCTGTTTGTTTCTATGCTTTTTCTACCTTACCGTTTTCTTAACCTCGAATTTTTCCTTTTGTTTCTTCTACTTTTTTCTTTTTTTTCCTAATCTGCTGCCTTCTTCACCTTATTTGTATCTGCTCACTTCTCTTTCTTCTCTCCTTTCCCCACTTTTTCTGCCTCTATCTACACTTTTTCTATAATTTTTCAATCTTTTTTATTCACTCTTCGATTACCGATGCTACTCCTATCAGATCTAAATCGGAAGTTCAACATTTTCTTCTATTATAAAGAATAGAAAAAATTCTTTTCTTAGCAAAAGTGCAAGCAAATGTATAATATTTTCATTACTTTTTACGCATCTTATATATTTTAAAAAATATTATTTATTCAATAGTTTTATTTATATTAGTTAGATTGTATGATTCAACATAATTAAAATATTAAAGTGAAACATACATTCGTATACTGTTTGACAAGTAATAAAATTTTATTATAAAAATATAAAATATAAATGAATTACGCAGATGATTAATTATTATAATTAATAATATTATATTTGAATGTCATATCTTTATATTAATAACAATGTTTAATTATGTGCATGGTTCATTACAAATATATTTTATATATTGATAAATATACATTGCTTATTATAAAATTCATGGCAGACGAAATGATTAATTGTCTTTCAATGTATTTTTAGTGGTTTCAAGTAAGTAAAATTGTTTAGTGCTACAAAACCTATTTAAAAAGAATAATATATATAGATGTATAAACTGTAGATAAATAAAACTCCATTTTAAATACGTAGAAACTGCACTTAGTTTAGCAAAATTAAAAAACATTGTTAATCTTCGTGTAATTATAATTTTATATTTATTCATAAATAATTAATCAAAAATATATAAAACCATATATCATAATGATATTTATTATTATATATTTTTATAATAGTAGAATTATAATTTCTAAGTATTTTGATATGGCTTTTCAATTATCCATAGTTCATATATCTATGTACATTATGCTTTTTAAAGAGGTTTTATAGTGTTAAAAAATTTATTTTAATGAGGTTGGCATTCGTCAGGATCGCTAGTGTTATTAATGTGTAAGAAAGTTCTTTCAACAAGATAATAATATACCAAAAAGTTTAATAAAAGTGTTAATTAGCAGTAAATAAACTTATACTTAATACAATTTATACTTACCAGTGAAAACATTTATTATTATATAAAATGAATTTAATGAAATTATTTTCAAAGCTCGAAATATTTCAGATGTCTATTTCTTTTACTCGTAGTTCATATATCTATATATACCTTTTTTTTAAATAGGTTTTGAAGTGCTTATAAAAATTTTTTTTTAATTTCCCATGTGTCCACCAGGAGCGCTAAAATTGCTTCGGAAGTGCGAGAGAGAGAAAAGATATTTTAACCACCATGTTTGTTTCTTATGTAAAGCATTGAACTTAACATTCTCTCATTTACTGTTCTAAGGGAGGCTTCTATTTGTCCCCCTTTTTTGTTTCGATAATTAGAATCGGCAGAATTTTGCTTTGCGCTTAGAAGGTTTTTGAGTTATGTACTCCGGCGAGATGGAGCGACTAATAGAAAAGCGCTACACCAGAACGTTTCAGCCAGGGGGGGTCAACTGTAAATGGAAGAGCGGCGGCAAACGTAGCAAACGGGCCACAGACAGGTTGTAACGTAAAGGAAAGTGCCTGCCCCAATATAATTTGAAAATTTATATGTCCCTTTTCGTGTCTCGGCACTGGTTACCCGGTACATGTGTTTACAGTATTGTATTTCAAAAGCTTGAAGTCGACAACAGATTTCAAGTTTTTTGTTCTTAAAAATTTCTTCATAGAAGAAGATTCAAAATTCATTTATTCGGGTACAATGAATATAAATTAATTTGTTAATAAATATAAATATAAATGAATATATAATTAATTAGTATTTGTTATAAAGTTAGTGTGAATTTATTTTGAAGTGATTTTTATTTTATGAAATAAAAATAAACTGATGTGAATAAACAAAAATAATATTAAAAATTAGTGTGAGTTTAATTTGAAGTGATTTTTATTTTATTCAATAATAATAAACTGATGCAAATCAACAAAAATAATATTAAAAATTTGTGTGAGTTTATTTAGAATTGATTTTTATTTTATTCAATAAAAATAAGGAGTGATGCGGATGAGGTTCAATAAGATATTTCATTAATCAATATTTATAACACAAATTTCATTGGTAAGTAATTATGTTTAATAGTAAATGTTTTTTTAAAAATAATATTATTTCAATTTTTAAAACAAGATTTTGTACAACTTTTATATAAAATAAACTTTAAAAATGAAATATTGTATTATGTTATGTATAATTTTGATTTTAAAAAAATTCAAACAATATTTTGTAATACTTTTGAATACAATATAATTTAAAAATTAAATATTCTATAATATTATGTATAATTTTTGTTCGAGCACTAGTTAATTTTATATATTTATATATTTTTTAATAAAACTATAAGAAAATATTATTTGAATTATTTTAAAATCAAAATTATACGTAACATAATACAATATTTCATTTTTAAAGTTTATTTTATATATAAGTTGTACAAAATCTTGTTTTAAAAATTGAAATAATATTATTTTTAAAAAAAATATATTTAATATATTCATTTATAATAATTACAAATACAGTACAAATTAATTTAAATATAATATTGTATAATATATATATATATATATATATGTGTGTGTGTATTTTGTATAAATTAATATATTAAATTGGATAAGTGTATTTTCATGGTGGGAGAAATATGCTCTGTCTCTTTCGCACTTATGACTTCTCTGCCGACCTCTGAAAAGTCCGTGATCCTAACAAAAATTTTTTATAAGTGCTTTAAAATATATTGGAAAAAGCGTTCTTCTGTACATATGCGAAGCACGAGGGAACACACTCGTGCTTCGTACATGTAGTGGTAGCGTTTTTTTCCAATATATTTTAAAGCACTTATAAAAAATTTTGGTCAGGGCCACGGACTCTTCAGAGGTCGCTAGTGTTTCTATATATGCGAGAGAGAGAGAGAGAAGATATTTCTGCCGCCATGTTTGCCGCCACAGTTTAACACGGGACCTTGCGTTCTCTTAGTGTCTGTTCTGTGGTTTCAGCACATGGTAGGTGTTCATACGGGTACGAGAATTTTGTAGGTGTCCTGATCGTGACTCGTCAATATGTTTTGTCAGCCTTCTTTGAAAGGTCTGTGCCATTTTCTACATTTCGATTTCGACGTACACTTATCCGCATAAGCCTTTTGTAACATTTGAAACGTTTCTACACTATTTTTTTCAAGTTACATACAAAATATAATTATATAAAATTATCAACAAAAAAAATTCAATACTTTTTGGACAGACTATATATTAACTACAAGTAAAAGAAATAGTCATTTAAGATATTTTGAGTGTTGAAAATAACCTAGTACAATTAAAATACTTTTTTATATTAATATTTTTATAATATACATTTTAATACTAAAATATTTTTTATAAATATAAAAAAGTAGAAATCATTATAACGTGATTAATAAAAATGGTTTTCAGTTATACTAAATTAATTTCAACGTTCAAATTATCTCAGGTGTTTATTTCTTTCATCCATATTTCGAATATCTATATATATTGTTATTTTTTAATAGGTTTGAAAATATTTATAAAAAAAAATTTATTATAGAGAAAGAAAATAATTCATCTGCTGTCTAAAAACTTTAAACCTGGAAATGACAAATAATATTAAATAGAACTGAAAAATGTTTAATACAATATAATCACACATATATATATCTATATACATATATATATCATTATTATAATGTATAAATAAAATAAAACAACAAATTATATAAATTAATTATTTCAGTTTTAAACAATTATGGGTAAATTTAGAAAACGTAGATTTAGGAATGTGAAAATCAAGAAATAACAAATTCAGTACCAATTGGGACAAAGAAAAGAATTATAAATAGAAATAAATAATAAGTCGATTATTGTAAAAAACAATCATTCTCATAAACATTAGGCCAGAAGTTAATAAAGGCTATAAAATAGTTATTAAGTGATAATGTACTGAAGTACATAGTACATAAACTACAGGACTTCATACATCAACTCTTGTAGTTAGAAACCAATATTATAAAAGTAAATTTTTATTTATAATTCATATGTGCTTTCCAAAGTTGTGTGCATCTTGTAATATATTTAAAATTGTATTACATGTTATTAGAATATTGTCATAAATAAAATTATTTTTTTAATATAATAAAATATGTAATTTAATGAAATTAATATGTGCATTTAGTTATCATTATATCATAATATTTATTATTGCAACATAATATTATTATTAATGAAATATATATTTAAAAATGTACAAAATTAATCTTAATCCATGCCAAACCATAACAATTATCACTATATATGTTTTAATAATTTTTATTAAACATGTTTGATTATATAAAAAAAATCGACTTCCTATTTTTGACGAGCAGACAAAATCAATATTTTTCCATACAAATAATTCGGAGAACACGGCGACGTTTGTTTTCAGTCTTCTCATTTAGAATTAAATATTCCTGCCTTTAGTTTTCCGAATTTTATAAATTTTTTTATAAATGCACTTTGAATGTGTTAAAAAGTTTTTATTACAATTAAGGGGAAGGGTAACATAATAAAACTTATATTTATCAATTATGTCCTTGGATCTGTTTTTATTTAATCAAAGATATGCATACACAATTATTAGATTGCCCATTGATATTAAAACTAACTTTTTCAGCATTGGGCTTCCTTCCCAGTCACATTTGACCATTGGTCAATCAATGGTCATTCTACAAATCAGATGTGCAACCTTTTGCACCCCTCAATAATTTCCTGGGCTGCGAGCAAGGATGATTTATCTTAGATTACATTTAGGTTTTAGTCTGATTCAAAAAGCAACTCACAAAAATATCATTTTTTTCATATTTTATATTGCATTTATAATGTATGTGATTTTCTTTGCACACATTGTTTATTTGTTATTAATTATGTACATTTTATTGACTTTCTCCACTATTACAGATATTGTTAATAATTATCGACATATCCATAGAGTTATTAATATCATTTGAAAAATCCTGTGATGTTAATTTATGGAACATTGTTTCTAGAGATCCATTTAAAACAGTATCTGAAAATTCAATTTTCATAACATTGTCAAATTGAGATTTTATGTTTGTTTGTTTTCTTTTTTTTGGCGAAATATTTGATTTCTTAAGAATTTGTCCTAAAGTAGGTTGATTATTTTTACTAGCAAGAAATTTCTTTTTTTTTTTTTTTTTCATGTTTGATATTTTTTCCCCATATGTTATTTGTCTTTCTAAATTATTCTCAGTAGAAAAAATATTACTATTTCTGGTAGTTTTGTGATTATTACATCCTTCCTTTTTTTTATTATTCAAATCATTAAATATTTCAACAATATTTGGATAACATTTAAAAAATGTATGTTGTGGCTCAAGCGTTACTAATTAAACAAAAACAATATATACAATACATACAAAAATCATAATATTATACATTTCTTAATTTTTAAAAAATGTGTAGTATATATATTTAAGATATTATAGTATATAATATAATTGGCTAAAATAATCTATTTTTACTTTTTTAATTATTTCAAATTTTAATATTTTAATTACATATATAAACAACTGTGATTATATATCTAAATAATAAATAAATTTTTTTATAAAAATTAAAGTGTTATTGCATATTTAGTTGTAAGTAATTAGATTTAGCATTATTGTTTCAATGTTATAATTTATATTACAATAAATTTATTAATTACATTTCAAGATATATAACACATAAATTAATTGAATAATATTTTCAAATAATTTAATTTTAAATAGTATACTATTTTTTAAAATTAATTATAATTTCCTAGTATAGTTATACTCTCTTATTTTTTAAGTTTATTCATAAAAAATTTATCTTATTTGATAAACAATGGTAGCTGTAATTTACAATAGTATAAAATTTTTATAATAGTATAATTATAAAGAATTATTTAATTTAGTAATCATTCAAAAAATTAAATAATATCAATAATATTTATTTTCTTTATATTTCTTTTTCATAATAATACAATTTATAAACACTTTATACAAATAATTTATAGAAAATATTTATGTATCTTGAATAACTTAAGATGAATTAAAAGTTATCATACCTAGATCAATCAAAGAATTAGAATTCTTTTCTTCGTGATTCATATTACCAAGATTATGATGTATTAATGTAAGTTCTTTTAAAACATTATTCTTATCTGACCAAAGAATTTCATAACTAGCTATACTACGGATATTTCTTACTTTTTTTATTTTCAATGGAATAAATACATCTTTTATAGTTAAAGGTTGTTCTATCGGTAATTTAATTATATTGATCAGTTGCCACCTTGTCACAAGAGGAAAAATTTTTTCAAATGTATAATTTGGATCCCATAATACTTTTTTTTCCATGAATTGCTACAATTACAAATTTTATTTTTTATTAATTACAAAAATTAAAAAAAAGTTTCTGAATATTAAATAAAAAAATTGTAATATGTTTTGAATACTCTAAAACGTAATGTGGAAAATTATTCTCAATATATAAATAATTTTAAATTATATTTGTTTCTAAGAATAATAACAAAAAATATGGTAATACTGTAAATAAAAGTTTTTTTTTCAAACAAAAGGAAATATACAAAATAGAAATGATATTAATAGAAATAAAATTATGAAATAGTTTCAAATTCATATGATAAAGCTATATTATTTTCACGATGAAAAAAATAGAAGCAAAGAATAATACATAGAAATTTTTTTATATTACAATTGTAACTAGAAAGTAACAAAAACAATCTTTGACTATGAATATTTAATAATAACCATCTAAAAGAAATTTTATTTCTAAATGTGGAGTAAAATAAAAAAAAAATTAATTTTAAATTATAAATGATAAACAAAGCAATTTTATCAATATATTATACTTACAAAATGTTTAAAATTTATAAATAAAACGATTTTATAAATATAAAATATAGATATAAATTATATCAATAAACTATCATTTTACACGATAAAATCTAAGAAGCGAATTTCAGAAAAATCATTAATATTTAAATAAAATTAATTTACAATTAAAAGAATATTAATTCAACAATTGTAATTGCTTCTAATTAATGAAACTATAAAGTATAACGTTATTAGCATTAACTTATAAAAACATTATTCAACAAAAAAGAGAATATCTTTATGTATTGTTTTAAATATTAACAGAAACTTAAAAACCAAATTTTGAAGAAAATAGCAAATCTCCAGTCATTGTTAAATTTTTTATTTCCTATTATAATATTCGATCACATGTTTATACTCAGAAACTATAAAAGCATACCTTTATTTGTTAACTATAAGTAATTATAATAAAGTTCTCCAGCAGAATTTTTTCTTTTATTATATATTTATGCAAGTATCCTAAATGAATGATTGATATTGGTATAGTAAGCAAGCCGGATATTAACGCGATTAGTCGGATAAATGATTTGTTCAGAGTTAATTTCGATTACATGTTTTTTCTATTTCATTTATGTTTTTTGTTTTTTAATTTTAAAGATTTTGTTAATTTATTGTAAACTACGTATTTCAAATTTTCCACTTGATGGGGCTTATTATGAATTTTATGATTGTCTACTTGTTAAATGAATCAAAAAATTAATTTAACTAAATCTGTCAAATTAAATGTAAACGGACAGCATCATTTATCCACGTAATTCTACAAAAATAATTATTTATAAATTATTTAAGAAAATGCAGGAACAAACATTATAATAATCATATCCTCCATATAAATTTTGAAAATTGAAAAGTAAAATGAATTTTATGACAAATGATTTAATCAATAGTTTCAATTTCTATGGAAAAAATAAAAATTTTATGGATATTCATATTCAAACTTTGGATTTCAAAGAATAAACTAGAAAATACAAATGCTTATTAGAATATAGAAAATAGTTGTTAGTAATATAAATTTCAATCTGTCCAATAAAGGATATCGAGAATTCTTAACTAAAAACCTAATGAAAAATTCTGAACTAAACAAATCAATGCACAACTAAATAGGTTTCCAGTTTTATTTATACATCTTGGATATTATTGTGAATTTAATTCTTTATCCAGGTACTTATCAAACATTCAAATTGCTATCAATATTTTTTGTATGCATGTACTAATTGGTTACAATTGGTCAAGAATAAATTTTGCAATATACTCTATGCTTATTAAAGTACATAACTTTGTTTATTTTCAATAAAAAATAAAACAATATGTTATTATTTTAATAATATCACATATTTTAAATATACTCTACATATTATACTTACAACAAATTCTATAATTTTAGGTTTTCCCCACTCTAAATCTAATTTAGTAGGTACAGGTCCTTTACGAATTAAAAATTCATTTATTAAATTTTGATTAGGAAAACTATCCATTAATAAAGCCTTTTTTCTCACAGCTAATTCATTAGAAATCAAAGTGCGTTTCTGCCTGTGAAGAAAGGAAAACTGAGTAACCTATTAATTTATTAAAAATTCAAAATAAAATTTTGAATTTTTACATACTTATAAGAATCACAACATTTTATTAAAGTACCACAATCTACACAGCCAATTCGAGTATGAGACTTTATTTTTCCAGTATGTCCACAATTTGTACATATATTAGGATTTAATAATTTATTTTCCATTTTTGTAAATTTTGAATCCTTTCTCCATTTCAACATTCTAAAAATATTTGCAATTAAATCAAATTTTTTATTTTATATATAAAATCTACTTCTTACAGCTGTCTAAATGTTTTAATGATTTAATAAATTTTTGTAAAATAATGAATTCCAAACATATTAATTAATAAAATAATTAAGTATTCAAAATTATCATTAAAATATTTTTCTATTATTCAAACTTATAATATTTAGTTTCAAAAAATAAAAGTCAATTTTAAAAAAATTATCATTTTTTAGCATTTAAATATTCTCTATAAAAATTTACTGTAAAATATCAACATTCGCTCATATAATAAAATTTAAAATTAAATTATTTTCATTTGAATTTTTGTTTTTCATCAAATTAATTATGAATGTTTTAGAATTATAAATAAAAAAAATGTTTATAATATAATGAAAATTGATTTTAAAATAAATTTAAAAAACTTTGTAAATTACTGTAATTTTTTATGTATTTATTAAATTATTATATTATTGCAGTTATTAAAAAATCTTTATTATTTATGTAAACAATTAACGATAAAATTTATTATCAAAAATATTAATGAATAATGAGTAAGTAATTATAAATGAATAACAAATCTTTCAATTTTGTAAATACAAAAAAAATACCTATCAAGAATTTCATAATCTTCTGTTATTTTAAATAATTTCAAAGCAGCTTCTTTTCCTACTCCATTTACTCCATCATCATAGTCACAACCACATAAAAGAGCTAATGCAATCATTTTATTTCTACCTAGGTGTAAAACTTTTTCAATTTTATTCATGCAATATTCATCAATGTATCCTGCACTTGTAGTTCTATTTCCTTGTGTACTTGTGCAATAATTTCGATACACTTTTTTACCTCCATAGAGAAAACAATCACTATCTTGAGTAATACAGCCATTGACTAACTAAATATATGCTTTACATAATTATAAATATTCTTTATAATTTTTTAATACAATATTAATTAATATAAAACAACTTCTCACTCCATCTTCATTTAAATAAGCACACATAGCTTCAGCTTCACCATATCCTTTTACACAGGCTATACCCATGTATTTTAGCATTTCTTCACATTCTTTTATTATATAATTGAAACGTAACCTTCCAAACATCTTTGATGTTTTAGTTTCTTGACCATTATATCGTAATTTATTTCTTTTTGCAATGGTGTTGTGTTTTATACTAGGTGCTGTTCCTTCCAAAACAAAAACTGGAAAAATGTCATGAAGAAGAAAATGTGAAGTACGAAAAAATAAATTTCTGTAAAATAATAAATCAAATAAGTTTATAATAATATAATAATAATATAATAAGTCAACTAAAATTCTAGTAAATAAATCAATTCAGATTATTTTAAATATAAATGAATTTTAATAAACTTAATTGTAGAATTATTTTTTATTTTAATTATAATTTTTGGTACAGTGATCGAATGTATTTAAGAAATTTAATTGCAAGAAATCATTAGTTATATCATTATAAAATACTTTTTTAAGTGAGCAAAAAAATTCTTTTTATAAAAGTAATAATTAAAGAACATAAATTAGTTTACCTTAAATATATTTTTGGTTGAATTGTATTTTCAGTAATAGATTGACTATCAATAATCCAACAGCTTAAGTCTATTGCTATAGTTTTACCTTGTAGTTCAAATAATGGTTTACGCTCACTTACGGGTGCCAGAATATTCCACAAATCTTTTACTCCCATTTTTTAAAAAAAAAAAATTATTTCTTCTGAAATAATAAAGTTACTATTGACTAATATCTATAATTATTAACAACAATGAAAATTAATAAATTTTAGAATATTAAAAACAGTAATATTACATGAATTAAAAAAATTATTTATTATGCAAAATATATAATATTTAAAACAAATACAAAACTATAATAATACAAGTGTAAATGAAAAGATTTTATTAGACATAATGTTTCAAATTTTTAAAGTATATATCATTATTCCATGAATAGTTTGTATTTCTAAAAATCAAGAATATGAAAATAAAAAAATAAGTAAATGTAATGACATTTGTTTATAATTGAAATATTTTATATATATTCCATATGATATTCTAACAAAAGCTACAATAATTAAAACCAAAAAAATAATTCTAGTAAAACTAATCTATTTAAAAAAATATATATTTGTAAATAATATACCAAAATATTAATATTTTCAGATTTATTTACTTAAACATGTAAAAATATAAATAAAAAGCATTATATTAAGATTATATAATTTTTTATTTGTTACAAATATATTCAAACAAATTTATATATTAATTTTTTAAATATTAAAAAAAAACAATAATTATTGCATAATTCCTTCTTTATATGTTTTTGTGTGTTAAACAAATAACTATTAAAAAAAATATTATTTATCATTTGATAATAAAGTTAGTAATAGAAAATTATTTTCAACTTTACAATTTAATCATCCTTATAAACTTGTAATCATTAAAAAATAAAAAGTTGTTGCATAAATTTTAAAAGCTCCAATTTTCTCTATTCACAAAGGGAACATTTCCTGCTTTTTAAAAGATGATCTAAAAATATTTGAAAATCTTTTGAAAAGATTCTCTTTAACATCTGTTTAGAGGCAGTTTGCTGTATCTTGTGTTTTATATTTTATATTTTTAATATCTTTAAAAAGAATATTTGCAGCTATTTTTATAAACATTTAATTATATCATAAAAAACTTCGTGCATAATAATTTTTGTTATATGATTCACTTTATAAATGCTGAAACATTTCTTACATGCAGAGTATTCATGCATAAACATAATTTTTAATTTAAATCAATATTATAGTTATCAATTAATTTTATCTTATTTTTATGCAATCATCTGTATCTAACTTACACAAAAAGAATGAAAATTTTGTTATTGTTCAGTATGTGTAGTATGTATGCACTACAGGATAATAACGTATCTACTCAACAGTGATTTTTAATTTTTACCCAATTAGAAATAGCAAAAATTGTTTTTATCAATGAATAAACTCGTTTGAATACATTGAGAAATTGACTAAATGCAATGTTGCATTTAGCCAATTTATCTAACCCTTCAGGAACTAAATGCACTTTTTAGGCATTAGACCATTTCTTTAATTATGTAAAACTTAAAAAAACCAATATCACTTAAATATAAATTGATAATAGAATATGAGTAGAGATTATAAGCACAGAACAGTAAATGAGAGAATATTAAGTTCAATGCTTTACATAAGAAACAAATATGGTGGTTAAAATATCTTTTCTCTCTCTCGCACTTCCGAAGCAATTTTAGCGCTCCGGGTGGACACATGGGAAATTAAAAAAAAATTTTTATAAGCACTTCAAAACCTATTTAAAAAAAAGGTATATATAGATATATGAACTACGAGTAAAAGAAATAGACATCTGAAATATTTCGAGCTTTGAAAATAATTTCATTAAATTCATTTTATATAATAATAAATGTTTTCACTGGTAAGTTTAAATTGTATTAAGTATAAGTTTATTTGCTGCCAATTAACACTTTTATTAAACTTTTTGGTTAATTTATTAAGCGATCGCGCATTCTTGTTGAAAGAACTTTTCTTACTGTTCAAAAATTTTAAGAAATCAGAAGTAAACACATGTGCCAGATTATCAGTGCCGGCTCACAAAAAAAGACACATGGGGTTATAGAAAGTGTAGGGTTCTGTATTTTCTTGATACTTGTACATGGGTATTTGTTTCCAGTCTTCCCATTTACAGTTGGACCCCCTGGATTATAAGAGGGATTGCTGATACCAGAGATGAAAAAGGAGATTGAATCTTACGTGTTACAAATGTGTACACGAAGTGATCACTGCAAACCTAGTGGAATTGAAATGTATTAAAAGAAATGCCCATTAGAAATGAATGAAACGATGAGGATTTCTCCCACCACATCCTAATATTAAGAACAGGGGAATAACGCAGTTTCGATGTACAATTCTGTATATACATCTCTGACTATTTTATTCATAACAAATGTGCTCACGAATGTACATAAATGATTTTTTCACAATGTAGGTTGTATAGGTGATCATAATTTTATTCAAAATAAATAAATAAATCAAAATATTTAAGTGTCTAAATAATTACTACTAGTTATAAAAATATTTTTCAACTTAGCAATTGCATTTTTAAATCGTATTTCTAGATATTTATCATTATATAAGAGGTTGTTAAAAATGTAAATTACAATGCTGTGTGTATCTCTGAGTATGAGTAACAGAGAGAATGAGAGAGAGAAAGAGAGAGAGAGAGAGAGAGAGAGAAAAGGAAGGGGGGAAATAGAGACAATATAGCTTGTCAGTTTGAGAGAGAGAAAGAGAAAGCAAGAATGAGTGAATGAGGGTGAGAGCTTTTAAGAGTGAGAGAAATAGACACATGATTAAAATATAATTTTAACATTAATTGTATACAAAAAATTGTTATTAAATGAATATATAAATAGCGAATTAAATGGATGCTAATACATGTGTGCATATGTATTTATATTGCAAAAATAATTTATCAAACAATTACTTTTTAAATTTAATTTATAATTTGGAAAATAATAAAATACAATTTTCAATAAAATATTTTAAAAAATTATTCGTAAACTTAAATAAATCAATTTTACTTTTTAAAACAATAAGTGTTAAAGACAATTGTATAATTTTTTAATAATATTCGATATGAAATGAATGTGCTATGAATAAATAAATTTTAATTTAATAATTGATGTTTGCAATAATGATTATTTTTTAAATTTGTATAAATTTACAATTATTCTCAATATTATATAAATGAATTATAATGTCATAATTTGGTCATAATGAGACAAACGTAACTACAAACATTCTTTATGTTCATAAATACATGTACACAACGTTGCGTATAGGTTCATATAAAAAAGCTGTTTCTTCTCGATCGATCGTCTTTCATTTTTGTTCTACAAGTTCGTGTTTAATTTTTATCTCTGGTCATACGATGAACCCCGTTTTGCCTTTTCTTACTATTTATACATCTGATACAAAATATGAACTGACAATTTTTTTTTTACGTGCTTCCTTTCAAATTTGTTTCACTAATTCATTATTATTTACCTAACTCAATATATTACATATGTGCAAGAAAATTATTAAAATTAAACATATGTACATTTAAAATATAAAAATAAATATTGTATACAATAAAATTAATACAATAAAATTTCTTTTATTTTATACAATTTATGGTAACAATCAATTTTAACCAAATCTTGATATTTAATTATCAATTTTAATAAAATTAATTAATTTAAAGAATAACTAAAAAGATTGGTCTAATTTGTAACTTTTACTTCATGGATATTGTAAGTAATTTTAGGTATTTGTATTTATATTTATTATAATTACAGCCTTTCGACCAAGGAATGAATTCCAATTTATATTGCATTCTTATTTTGCTTGTATTTACATTTTTAGATTTCGATTACATTTTTATATTTTATATTTTATTTACTGTATCTTTTTGCTTTATGTCTGTATAATGTTATTCACCATCACATCACTTTGAGTTTCTTTTATTCTATTTTTTTATCTCCTGTCACCTGTTCATCAATTACTTTATACTTATCTTCGTCTTATCTTCTATTTATCTTCTCTTTTACTTTTGATTTCCACCCTGTTCTCTTCTCATTTACTCTATTATTTCATTTCTTAGTTATTCTATGTCTTTAGTCTTTTTCTTGCTCTTTTCTTTTTGCTCTCGTCCCTTGTCTTTCTGTTTATCCTTTCTACAACATCTTTGTTTCAGCCCCCATAGCAGTTTAATTCTCTTTTTCTCATTATCATCTTCACCATCTTCTACAAAAATATACCTTTCTTAGTCCCAATTTTGCGTAGAATCCTTTAATTCTCACCCTTTTCACCCATTTCTTTATCTTTTGTTTTTTTCTTTCCTCGAAGCATAGATATCTCTCTAGAAATAGCTTTGTTCCTATCAGTTTTTTCTTAGTCTACAGTGCTTCGTTCTTTTTTCTGCATTCTTTCTCTTTATTATAATTACCTTCCCATTTATCTACGCACTCTTAATTTTACCTTTGATATCTAGTCTTTCCTTCATTAAATCCTCTGCCCATCTAATTGCTGCTATCATTCTAACCTCATCTACCTCAATTCATCTAACTACTGAAGTTTCCTCTCTTTCTACCTTTTCTTCTTTGCCCAGCTTCTTATGCTGCTTATTTTTCTTTCCGACAGGGTAGACTTTGTCATGCTCTTTTCATTTGCCATACTGTATTTATACCCTGTTGACTTCCTAGTGCGTGTGCTCCTCGTTAATCTAGTTATCTTTCTATTATTTAATTCCTGCCCATGCTCCGTTGTTCTTCACTGTCGTATCTATCATTCTCTATACTGCTCAGTCTCTCTTACGTAACTGCCATCTAATTTGTGATTTCTAATTATTCCTCTTCCTCTTTTTTTCTTTTTCTTTTTCTTCCATTATTCAATCATCACTTCAATAGCCTCTCTCTCCCTTTTCATCCATTATTTAAAATCTTTTTTTTCCTTTTCTATTTATTTTATTTTTTTTCTCTTTCAAACGTTACTTTCTATTGTTGATTGGGTCTATGCCATTTTTGCTCATGTTGATCCTTGGTAATCTGTCATATCGCTCCTCTCCGGCTTGTGTCCACCGAATTATTGTTTTTTTGTTCCATCTGGCGTGTCAGTTTTTTCTCTCGGATTTTAGTCTCCACTCGTTACTTTATTCTATATTTTCTCACTTTACTCTCAAAAATTTTTCTAACCTCTTTTTCTTTAGCTTAACCCTTTTCTTTATTACACATTTTTGTATCTCACTATTTCACTTTGCCTTCACTTCTCTATATTTCTTATACCTCTCTTTTCGCCTCTGCTACATTTTTCTAAATTCTACGCCATATTTCTATACAACTCACACAAGTCGGTACTTCTCGATACAATTTGGAAATGGAAGTGCATAAGTAATTTTAAGTAAACCTACAACTTTCATTAACTGTATTATTGAAATTGATATTATAATTATTTAATTGAATGCTATATTTAAAGACTAGTAATAATAATATTTTTATTTGTGAATATTTATATTACTTTTCATTTATAATTTTTATTATACAAGCATTTTTTTGTAGCTGATATTAAAATAAAATTAGAAACAATAATTCATTATACTCAATTTAAATTGTCTTTTTTTCGGTTTCATTCATCTATTTTTTTCATTATGTAACGTAATTTATTATTTATTGCATCGAAAATACCTTTTTTGGGGTGTGGTTAAAAAATAAAGTGATAACTTATTAGTTATGACGCTGACGCTTCGACGATGTGGTTTATCGTGTTTGTCAAAGCCTTAATGTCTATGGAAGTATTATAGTAACGCATATTGACTATGCGAAGCCAAAGATTTTATATCGAATCGTTATTTACTCTCAGTTAAGTTTTTAAACATTTGATAGTTTTCATTAATGATTGAAATTTTTTTTGTACATATATAACTTTTATTTTCCAAAAAATAATACTTAAATCGTATAACTTGTTCAACTTAATAAATTTTTTTTAATTTGAATTATACATATATGAGCTAATATTCATTTTTATTAACGAATTCAAGATTTTTTAAAATTGCAATTATAATAAAAATACTTAAAATGGAGAGATTCTTTAATATATTTCTAATTTATATAACATTTACAATTTTAATACTCATCACATGGAATTATATTATGAAATATTTATGAGTATGTATGTAAAAGTAGTACTATATAAGATTTTTTTGCATAAAATATTAAATTCTTTAGGGAACTCAGAAACTGACTTTATATTTAGTTATTCCAAACGACAAAATCAAACATATTTATTTTAAATATACGTTTAAGTAGCCAAATATATTGTGTTTGTAAATACTGAGAAATTGACCAACATCATATTCTAACGTTTAAAGACTCAATAATATTGACTAAAATAAATCACATGTCTTCTTTTAAAAGGACAAACAGATTGTGTTATATACACAAAAGAATAGAAGAAATAAATTGACAAGTATACATGATGTGTTTCCATTTTTTCATAAAAATCACTCGATGATGGATCAATCTGATGGATTGCATTAATACCCAATTTCCCTTAAATATAAAAGACAAATATACTACAATTTGCTTCAACGTAATCGCAATTAAAAATATCTAATTGATAATAACTTACAAGTAGTTTAAATTACTGTTCAAACCATTATTTTTTATTATAAATTGATAATTAATTAAATTGAGCTAAATAATACGTATGAAACCATAGTATTTTATCGTATTTATTTCTAATACTTTAAATTCATATGTGTATTTATATTATATAACTTTTTATATTCATACAGTGCTATATTAATTAGTTGAAAAAAATGTTTCAAGCTATTTGAAACAATTTTTATTAGATTAAATTTTGTTTTAATCGAAAACGGATTATACGTTAATAAAAATGTTGTACTTAATCGTATGTTTGTTTAACAATTCACTTATACATGAATTCGGCATATATGATTGTTTAGACGAATAAGATGGTACATAAAATACTTGAAAAAAAAGTTTCAAGTAATTTTTAGGGAATTACTTGATGTATACGTATATTTATACAGAACTCAATAGAGTACAAATGGGTATATTATATGAATGAAAAGATAAGGTATCCTATTTTCCAACGTGCGATATCGTTTAATATTAAAAATAATAAATTTATAAATCAAAAGTAATGGATTAAACAATAATTTAGAGAACTTATAAATTATTATCAATTGCGTATTCTTAATCTTAATTACGTCGTAGTTCATCGAACTTGTAATATGTTTAAACGAAATTGGGAGTTAATGTAATCCATCGGCTTGACCATTAATTGGGAGAACTTTTAGAGTAATCGTAAACAAACTCGTAAAGATATTCAAATTCATTAAAAAATATATAATATTGCTTTTGAATGTAGATGTTGCAACAATGCATGCGACGAAAAACAAAAATATAAGAAAATAGTAAAATTGGGAACCTTTGATTTCTGACTTGGGCAGCTTATGCCGATGTTTTCATGTAACAAGAAACAAGTGTACTTTTTTATATTCATTTTTCTCTATCATTCTCTGTGTCACATCTCGCACTTTCTATTTGTTTCACACTTCTTATTAAGTTATGACTTTCTTCATTAAATTCTCTTACTCTGTCTCTCTCTCTCTATCTTTTACATAATATTTATTTAAAATAAAAAAATATTATTTAATGTGAATATGTGTATAATTTATACATTTACACTTTGTAAAATCATAATTCTCATATTTATAAAGATGAAAACAACTTCATGATGTCAGTAAAATAATTCTATTCTAATACAAAAGAATTTATAGATTTTAACATTACTAGAGAAATTCAGGAGTGAAATCAGAAAAATATTGTCACGTACGAAAATTATTATGTGTATTCCGAACTCGCATACGCAACGAACCCTGGGAAAACAGGAGATAACACATGCGTCGGGAAAGGAACCCAAATCTCGCTAATAATAAGACCTCTTGGATTTGGATCTTTGTAAGATCACGCGTTCCGCCACAAATGTAAATGCGAGGGATACTCGTGGGATATTAGGGGAATTAGCTGATTAAGCACTACTCAAGCGACTGGGAAACATCGCCAACCTTGGAAGGAGAATCTGCACATCTGGTAATTCCTCATCCGGCGGAGGTAATAAGTAGAATAAAAAAAGAAACGGACTCATTCTTATTCTTCTTTTACGGGATATTAAATTAAGATTCGAGACAATTTTGACCGTTCATTCGTGAACTCGCGGAGCCTATTCCGGTTCGCACTTACATTTTCCTTGGAAACGACTGATCTTTTGTACACAATTACTTTTCGAGCTACGGAGTACACATCTGTTTATAGTATACTTTAAAACGTACACTCTTTCGTTTATTTATTAAATAGAATAAACAATATCCTACTCATCAAATAATGGCCTTATATTTATATTCATTTCCGAACTTTACAAAGGTCGTAGTGCTTTCACCGTTTCGGCTAGAGCAGAATCGAACCTGGCAAAGTTACGTCTCGCGATTTAATAATTCAAGAGATTATATACATATCGCGACAAATTTAAATACATAACAATATATATTATTTTTATTGTATGATTTATTTATCAAGTTACATATATAGTAATATAATTAATATAAGCATATATGATCGAAATATGAAAATTGAAGCAATTATAATGAAATTGCAAAAGTAATAATAAGTATTTTATGGTAATTATGAAATTACGATTTTATCAATAGAAAATTAAATAATACGTATTAAAGTATTAGCGAAGACACTATATTTGATCAGGAATATAATTACAAAATATATCATCTAAAATAATTAAAACTTTATTATTATTATTATCATTACAAATCGTTGTAAATAACATGTATTTAATTTAACATCATTTTATTTTTATGTTTTAAAAGTAAAGATTAAATAATGTTTTTTATTCATTTAAAGTTAAATTTTTTTGATTTTTTTTATATTGTTATGTTTATACACTCACAAATATATAAATAATAAATTTATGAAATAAATATGGACTAAGAAATGTATGTATTTAAAGATAATTTATTTTAATAATAAATAGAAATGTTAACATTATATATATATGAAGTTATATATGGTCCCCGAAATATCTAGTTTTTTTTTCATTTGACGACTATTAGGCATATTGATTTGGAAGGGATCTTCAAAGCTTTTTCCATTTGTCCCTATTCTTTGTTTTTTTCGATAATTAGATGCGGTAGGAATTTACTTCGCGCGAAGGGTGTTTTTTGATTTTTTGATACGGCGCGGTGACGCGATTAGTGGAAAAATGCTACGCGAGAATATTTCGTTTAAAGATTCTAAAAAAAAGGAAAACTATTACCTTTTTTAATGAAATATTATTTATTATTGAATTTGTAAATAGTTTGAAATAAAAATTTAAAATTGTTCAAAATAATTACCTCCTGCATCAACGGATTTACGAAGATAAGTTTTCCAGCTCTTAAAAGTAATTTAAATCTCCTCAACTTTGATATTTATGCAAACTTTTCACATTTATAAATGTTTTTGCACTATATTGTGCACCATAGATCGCGTTAAATTCAGTTTTGTCGCGATTGCTCTAATCGTTAATCGACAGTCTGGATTTAAAATGTTTAGCACTCGGCGGGTATTTGTAGCGATTCGAGATCTTTTTGGATGCCCAGCTCGAAACTCGTCAATTATCTTTTCTCGTTTCTTTTTGAAAGTTTTATGTACGATTTCGACATACAATTACCTTTATAAGCCTCTTTTAACATTTAAAATTTTTTCACACTGTTTTCCATTGGAGGATAACGAAGACCTCCAACATGATAGGGCATGCGAGCCCCCCACGGATGCCAGAAAAGTATGGAGAGCCGTCATGAACGACGAGAAGCGGAAATGCAATGAAGCAGGAAGGACATACGCATGGATCTTGTATGAAGAGGAAGATTAAGATGAAAATAATATAATATAAAATAAATAAATGAATAAATAAAAAAAAATTAATTAATAATAAAAAAAAACAAAAAAAAACACAAACAAACAAAAAAAAAACAAAAATAACAACAATACAAAAAAGGCGATAAAACAAAAATAATAATAATATGGCAAAAAAAAAAAAAATTAGAGTTCAAAAAAAGAGAAGGGAATCTAAGACGATGGGATTCTAACCGCCGCCGTAGGGGTCGGCAGGCCGACTCGGATCCAATCGAGCCGCGAACAATGTTATGTATCATATACATGACTGAGTACTTATAATATAAGTATAAGTAATAATGATCTTGTATAGCGGTACCAAATTGTAGTTCACTGATGTGCGTTGAATGGGATGACAGGGAAGATCCGGGATTATTGAATCGAGAGAGTATTTTGTTAAAAATTGTTTATTCTTGCCCACGACTAATACAAGTTTATCGAAAGGAATCGAACTCGCAATTTTCGGAGGAGTAGGGTTATCGAGAAAAATAAAGATAAATTCCAAAATTTTTCTGTCGAGAAAAAATCTAGGAAAACAAGAAAAATAACCACTCCCTGCATTTTGCACTCAAATTTATAATTTCTTCCTTGATGCCCCGCCTCTCCGAAAATTGTCGCTTTCTTACAAAAATTTACATTTTCGTCAATCGCACTATTGCTCGATCCGGTGGGCGTGACGAGGCCCATCCGGCGTGGGGTCAGTCCGAGCAGGTTAACCTTAGGGATCGGACGTGCTCGAACCTCGCTCCTACCCGCTTAGCGGTCTCGGTTCTATCATATAAACTATCCGCGCATTAGTTTTATTTATTGTAGGTTTTATACTTACTCTACCTGGCATAAAAAACCCTCCCTGTGGGCCGGGAGAGGGAAAAAGCCTTAACATTTTAATTATCTATGAACTACGTTATTTTATTTAGCTTCTAATCTTAAAAACTATATTTTGGGCATGCAAATACAATATAACTCGGGAAACCTACGAATTAATATAGCACGCCCCGACGCCATCGGCACATTGGTCTTCCTCATCCATTTATTGGCGACCGAGGAGCGCGCATCTGCGTGTCCCCGCAATTTTGTCATAAAACATCCGAGGCCGGGCGAACTATATTGTCTCCGGCTCCGCTGGGCTCGCTTCCCTGGACACCTCTGCGAACCCAGATTTCCAAACTTCGCCATGGATAAGACGCTACACGACTTACGATGTCTCACTGGACCTACCGATAGGTGGGGGCGGTACGCCCTCGCCCGAAAATTATCGCGAATTTCTTACACGACCTACACAAAAAAAATTACGTAATGGATGTTTCGCGATCATTACATACTGAATAAATTTTTTTGAAGAAAAATAAGATTTGGCATAATAAATGAAGGAAATATTAATGAGGAAAAACGTGAATATTACAGGACGATGAACGAGAGGAAAACGGATGACTTTGTAACGGCTATAAAGAGTAATCCAGATATATTTATGGAAGGATTGGCGACGTTACACGAATCAAGGAGTACTTGAAAATAATTCAATATCTAGACACCGATTAGAACCTCCTGTGCAGCAAACACCTGACCGCTTCAATAGACAAGCTATCGAGTAAATGTCGAAAAGAAATAATGATAGAAACCTGCGAATAACGATTCAATGGCCTAAGACATCTGGAAAAGGAAGAATTAACGAATACATAAGAAATAATTAAAATATTAAAAAGAACCAAAGGAAAAAAAGCAATACTACCATTTATAGGTAAACTTAGCAAGTTTTTATTTGGGACACTTGACGAAACAACAGAGAAAGAAATAATCGACAACATAAAAATAAAGACGAGTGAACTAGGCCAACTTCTAGCCAATCAAACAGAAATAATAGAGACTAAACTGCAATATAATGACAAAAAACTAAATTAACTACGCAAACAAATAAATGAAGTAACGAGTGATGTCTCAGAAATTAAGGAAGAACTAAAATGGGGCGAACATATAAGACTATTGAAAGATTATACTAATATTCAAATACGAAGCACACAACTAATACTACACATAATGTAATTAGCAGCCAAAGGCGAGATCCACCCTCAATTACTTCATGAAAATATGATAACTGAAATATCAAGTGTTACGTATCTAAGAGGTCACGACTATGTTTATTCTTTAATAATTAAAATCGCGTCAATATTTTCTCTCCAGGTTTCGTTCTGCCCTAGCCAAATCGGTCAAAGCGTTTTGGCCTTTGTGAGGTTCGGAAATCGTAAATTAATAAAACGCGAGATAATTAATATAATATCTTTTTTATTATATTTCTCTAAATAAACGAGAGAGATAAGTATCGCAGTGTGTAATACAACTTTACTTTGTGTCTCAAAACTAAGTCCCGATTGTGTAAAACGTATAAGTATTAAAGAACCCGAACCGAAGTACGACCGAATCTAATAGTCCCAATTTGAAGTCCAATTCAGAAGTGCCCCTACGTGTTTTTCGATTTGACTTATTACCTCCGTTGTATGGAGAAATTGCAAAATCCGCGGTTTCTCCCACTGGGTGCCTCTGCTTTGATAATCGTTGTCAGCTTTCTCCTTTAACGTCTTTCAATTGACCTTTGTACATTTATTGTCACCTCTGATCTTGACTTTCCGTAATTTGTCGAGTTTGGAGGTTCGTATTACTCGCGGGTTTTGTGTTACTCGCGACTCCGGTCGATCGTCTTGATGTCAATTTCCCGATGTTTCGTCTTTGCTTTCGCTGATATATATAAATAAGTCGTCGCGTATGGATATGCAATTTTACATACGTGACACAAGAAAAATTAGCGAAAAATTAAACACTGAGACCTTACCAATAACAAAAGACACACCAATTGAAGAAGTTATTAAAATTTCCACTATAAAAGTTAGCACCCATGGACAAAAAATAATATACGACATAACCATAGCTCTAATAAAAATAAACAACTATATGTTACATAAAATAATACCCTTCCCGGCCAAACAATATAAAGGACGACTCATGCTCTACATAAAACCCGAAACCATGTATGTCGCGATGAATTTTAGAACAAAATTATATATAAAAATTACTGAGAATGAATTACGTAAATGTATCACCATAAATGATATATATATATATATATGCAAAAATTTAGCACCACGAGAGCGAATCAATAGTAAAAGTTTATCCGAGATAAAACTCATTTTCGGCATGAAACCTTTTAAACTGTTTGAATGCGATGTGAAAATCGGTACTATGCATGAGTCCTATTGGGATAAACTAGAAAGAGAAAACACCTGGATCTTTTCGGTATTTAAGAACAAAGAAATAAGAATATAATGTGGCAAAAAGGGGGAAGAAAGACGATAATTAGAAGGGGCCGGAATAATGACATTGAAACCAGGCTGCCACGCGGAAACGACAAACACCGAAATGGATGCGACGAAACAAATTACAGATGATATAGCATAAATTAAATCAATTTACGCAAACTTGACGTTAGAAACAATATTAGAGAACTGGGGAATTACCGATAATATCACTAAACACATCTATGAATGGACGCCAGAAATAAGAACGATCCACATACAAAACGAGCTCGAACACTCGAATCTAACACGATCGAAGGAGGCGGACTAAAGAAGATAATAATAAGAGCCAGTATAATCAGTCAAATCAACGAAAGTAATAATGATGTTAAATTACTTAAAAGCAACATTACTATCTTCGGAATATCGTCCATAACAGTACTGAGTACCGCGATAATAATAACAATTAAAGGATTACGAGTATCTAGGCGTCGCGAAACTATCATTCCTCAAGTTCGCATAGCACAGGGACCAACAAATGAAACAGTATTTTAAAACGCAATAAAAAAAGAGAAAAAAAATATATAAATATAATCATTCGTAGAAATAATAATAAACTAATTAAAATAATCTTATGAATTATTATACTAATATGAGAATATCTTTCAGAACAACAATTTCATTAAGGAGGGAAAGAAAGGGATATAAAAATACATTTATTTTAAACACAACTAATAGAAGGAAGAAACGAATAATCAAGGAGCACTAAGTCAAACAGTACAAGAAAAAGAAGATACATTAACAATTTCAACAACATAAAATTTTGTATATTTTAGTTCATAAGAAAATTGAAATTTAAAATATTATAAGAACGAGAGACCAACAAAAACAATTGTAGCAACCCGAAAGGGAAATTGAGATCATACACATGAACATATACACAAACACAAACAAACAGAAAATTTCGAATGCTATAGTAACCAATAAAAGGGATATAATATAACAAGATTTTCATTTTTTCTAGTCAACGAGGATGTCGACAAAGTATCCCTAGACGTGTCACGTATGTAATATTACTATGTGCATTCCGCATTCGCATACGTGATGAACCCTGGGAAATCGGGAGATAACATATGCGTCGGGCGAGTGATGATAAGATTTCGGATTTTTGTAATGTTACGCGCCTCTGCAAGAAAGCAAACCCAAGGGACAGCCGTGGGACAGTAGAAGAATTAAATGATCGAATTCCAATAACAAATTTATTTTTTATATATATTATTTAAATATATTGATATTATTAATTATTATTGAGTATAATGTACAATGAAAATTTTCATCGATTCACAGTGCATATACATGTACATATTGCATTATTTATAATATATTAATGTACGTGGTATGTGCTTAAAAGTTTTAATTTATTGTATTTGTTTTGTATTTTTTATTATATTTAATGTAATATAAATATATATATATATAATATAAAATATATATAAATATATAAATATATATAAAATATATAAATATATATATATATAAAAGATATATAAATATATATAAATATATAAATATATATAAATATATAAATATATATAAATATATAAATATATATAAATATATAAATATATTTATTAGAACTACAATTATTAAATTTAATTTAATTTAGAATAATTTAATTTATTAGAATTTATTTAAAATACTTAATAAAACATAAATTAAACTGAAGTATTGTATTGACAGGAAAAATATGTTCTTTCTCTTTTGCACTTGTAGGAAAACTAACAACCTTTTAAGAGCGTCCCGATTTAACATTTTTTATAAGTTCTTTAAAACCTATTTAATAAAAGCTAACTTATAGATATATAAGGAATGAGTGAATATTAAATTGATTCTTTTTTTGCATAGCATCGATGTACCAAGTATATGAGAGAGTGAGTAGATTAGATTGGATAATTTTTATTTACTGTATATTATTTTGTACAGAATTCAGATTAAGTGTATAAAATAAGTATGTGCATTTGCTTTTGATTTCAAAATCTGGATGACATTGATGATTCGAGCTGGGACGTATATTTTTCCAGAGATATGCGGTGTTTATGTCAGAAAGATATTAATGTCAAGTTACGTAGATCTTTCCATATAGTGTTAAGGTCTATGAGGGGTGGAAAATGAGTAAAATAAAATTTTGGTCTCACATTGTTAATTTTACCATGTACTAGGTCACATGCAGTTCAATATAGTTCTAAATTGTTAGGTATACGAGAACGGCGATAATGCCTGTATAACTTGTATATTATTAGAGAAAGTAAGGAGTTGATATTGATAAATGAAGAAGACATAAAATTGTTTCTCGTAATGGAGCCTAGAGGGGTAGTATCTATATTATAGGAATGATACTGTCTCTTCTCTACTTTTGCATAAATAATGTAAAGCATGTATGTAAAGCAAAGGGTTACAAATAGTAGTTTAGCGTTCGGATAAATGGATGTATGGTTGGAGTTCGGGCTTGAATAGGTTAAATACTGCTGAGCAGTGGAATTTTTATCACTAATAGGTTTGGAACGTCGAAACGGTCGTACAGCCCATATGTCTACGAGAATTGATTATGTAGTGGCTTGAGTATACAGTTTGCCAATGTTTTTAAATCCAGGCCTTCTATATATGAAAAACCGCCGAGAATTATATTAGAATTAATAGACTGCAATCTGGAAGAAAATGAGTTGATTCGTGTATTAGAATTAGTAATAGTCTGATTAAGAAATTCCGTAAAAATAGTAATATTATTAATATTATTACTATTTTTACGGAATTAATAATCGCAAGTGATTAAATCCTTAGTAAATGGTTCGACACAAAAATGTGAGCGAACTGGGGGGAGGGCTAACATAAAAGCGTGAACAGTGGAGGTAGTTGATAGGGTGCTGACGCGAAAACGCGAGTAGCAAGAAAAATCGGAAAGTCGGAAGAGAAGTCAGAAATTTTCTGATCTCGAAACTACCGCATACAGCTAAATAGCATACATATACATATATATGCTATATAGCCTCAGGTTCGTGGCGCCCGACTTGCGCGGATGTCAGTAATTTTATTAATTTATTAAAATAATATAAAATTTTAGAAAGAATTTACTATGAACTATAAAGATCTTTACTTATTTTTATGATTAATATTATTTATAAATATTTTTTATTCACATAAAAAATCATTATATAATTAGTGATAATGTTATTAATAATAGGTTATAAAATATTATTTATCACTGACTAATTAATATAATGTGTTATATTTTTTGTTAACATTACGTTGTTCAAAGAGAAAATTGAAAAGGGACAAGTGTATATATAAATTATGGTAAAATGGATAAATAAAGTATAAGAGAAACAAGAAAATAATAATGTTAACTTATAATTACAAAAATTATATTTAAAAAATTAGATAAATATAGTATATTAATAAAGTAATTTTATTCTCTTCATTTTCAATTTTTCCTAAACTATTTCTCGTTAATTGTATACTAATTTGTAGGAAAGATATAATTTTAGATTAATTACTATTTTTACTAAATGATATATTACATTATTTAATAAAAAAAAAAATAAAATAAAAAGGAAATAGCAGTCTCTATGGTATATAAACTATTTAAGAAATTACGAAAATGATCAAAAATTTTTTTCTAATTAAATTATAGCGGTATTATTCTCGTACAATATGTAAATAATTACACTTTCTCCATAGTTACATTTTTACTTTTACTTTTTGTTATAAAATCAAATAATTAATTGACTGCATAGTGACGATTCACAACATATAGACATTTTTAAATCTGTAAGGCGTCATTCATTAAAAATATTATAACTAATTATGAAAATATGAATATTTGATTTTTATTGCTGATTAGATTAAAAAAATAACTTGTATTATTAATTTTTTATAAAAATAATTGTGTATTCCCAGTTTTTTTTTAATACTTATTATTGTTCAGTTTAACTGCTTTTTTCAATTGAAGATACTTAATAAAATAGTTAACTCTTATCTACATATGAATAGGAAAAATATGATTTAATAATGAATAAGTATCAAATACTAGTGCACAATAATACCCTTAATTCAAATTGTCTATTATTTTCTATATCCAGATCTTTTTTCCATGTACTTTCAATAACTTTAATTGATTTCGTTTTATTCTGTTCACTATTAGACATATTCAGTTTTGTTTTTATGCCGTATAATTTTTTTTTTAAGTCTGAAATCTTATAAGATATTAGACATAAATTTTTTATTTTTATTTTTAGATTTCTTTATAATTATTTGTTCAGTGCATTACACTAGACGACCCTCTTAATACACCTTGACCAATGACAAAGAAATTAATAAGCTAAACTACAAAATTCATGTTCAACAATAAGTATTACAATAGATTAATAATAAAAATTATATCATACAGTTAAAAATCCATTTGAAAGTAGTATAATCATTAATCAAAATAAGGATATAAAAAAATATATAAATCTACACAGGATTGAAATAAAGAATTTAAATAAGAATTTAACCGTGGCTTCAAAATTTAATTATACAGATCATTTAAATTCGGTCATATAAACGCGTAAATTAATAAAGGATTATTTTATTTTAACACTAAACCACACATTCTCTTTTATTATTTATTTCGTAAAAAGTAAATTTAAAACCAATTTATCAACTTCTAATTATTTATTTTACACTTCATACATGATTTATATTAATTACATTAAGACCCAAAAGATAATATAAAAAAAATTGAATCCGTAATATAATTAAAAATGTATAAATATGTAACATAAAAATATAAAAAAAAAACAAAAAATGCAGCAATAGAAAAACAATATTTTTATTATATGAACTGTTATTTAGTTATTACCTTACTATCCACTTGTCCAATTTCTTTTTGAAGATCAATAAATTTCTCATAGAGACCTTTTATTATGTGCATAAACTTTTGAATATTAAAACGTTGTTTTTTTATCATTTTAAGTATATTTTCGATTGTAAGGCAAACATTAATTGCTATTAATTTAGTTTCGTTTTCGGTTGCTTGGAATTCAAATCTTACGTTAGTAACTAAATAATTTTTGTTTTTTTTTACTTTCTTTAGATAGATCTTTAATTTTTGATAAAGATTAATCAATTCTTTTAGAGTAGTGCATGTGCATTTTTTTGAACATCGTTGAATCAAATTATACTCCGCCATATTATATTAATTATTTCTTTATATTTAAAAAAAAAACTCAATTACTATTGTATTTTCATGTGATATTCAATATATTAATCGGAAAATTTTATTACATACCTACCTATTTTATATAACCTAAGTGATAATTAAACATGCAATTTTTCTAATTGATATGTATAAAATTATTCCATTTTTTAAGTGTAAAAATGTATTTTATCGATACTCCCAAAATACAAATACTTTTTAAACAATTAGGTACGATTTCACCTGTTAAAATTTTTTTTATTATATTTACATTATAAGTACATGTTTTAATAAATGGCTTTAATAATCTTGTAAATCAAATCTACTATAACCTAATTCTAACTGAAAAAAATCTGTATTTCTTTAATGATAAAAATAAAAATCAATAAAAAAAATAAAAATTATTTGTATTAATAATAAACTAATTATTGTTTAGCAAACTAGATAAAATTAAAAATACATTTCCTAATATTTAGAAAAATATTAGGAAACTAATTGTATTGTATAAAATTTTTTTATACTAGTTAGCAAATTAATAAATTTTAACTTAAAATTTTTCAATAACAATAGCATTTTTTGCCTGTTTTTGATTTGTCAGCATATTAGAGTTCTTAGTGATGTTAGATATGAAGAAAAAACGGTAAATGAAAATGAATACAATTCTAATAAAAATGTTAGCACAGAGACTTTTAAAGTTGTTAAAAATTAAAAATTTTCTGAAAAATTATATTATCTACGTATTTTAGATTCTACGCCCATATTATTACACATCAAGAGTGTTCAACTCGAAATGAGAAAATAACAACAAACACCAGACAAAGATTAGAAAAGAGATGAATTGGAAGATTTTGCCTTAATATAGGGAAGCAGATATTATTAGAGAGATTACTGATGATGAATGATGTGTTTGTTTTAAATTTGAAAAAATATACGCTAGTGCCTCTAGCAGCTCAACTAACTTGCTAATCAGGGGGGCGGGGTCAATTTTAAATGGGAGAACTGGCGATAAATGGGCTATGAGTACGACTAAAAATTTTAAGCGCCCTGCACTTTACTGTCGCCTTGATGATCTTTTTCGTGAGCCGATCCTGGTGATGCGATGCACATGTTGATATTGTTTTCTAACACAATGTAAGCCGTATCCAAAACTTTTTTTCTAAAAGAAAAAGTTCTGTAATTGTTTCAATTTTAATTTTATTGAATAATGATAATTTATATAAAATAATCCTTGATCAGTGAGTGTATATAAAAATAAAAAATTTAAATGAATAAAATTTTTAGGTATTTATGTTGATAGATTTAATTTAAATAAAATTTTAATAATTATATTATTAAGTACATTTTATATGTAATAAATATGTACTTTCATATAAAAATTATACTATATTTATATTAATATTTATAATATTTATAATGTTTGCAAATATAAATATCAATGTACAATTTTAATAAATAATTAATAATAAAATATAATGTAACACATAATACATATATTGAATGATAATAAAGTTTACTTATAATATTTAAATTATACATATGTATACATAATTTAGACATTTTGTATTACATTATATTTTATTATTAATTCATTATTAAAATTATACACTGATATTTATATTTGCAAACATAAATATTTTAAATATTAATATAAATATTGCCTGTATCTTTCCAATATTGCAGCTAGAGTTTTGAACTGTCTTACTATCCGACTATCTCTCTATTTTTCCCTCCCACCCTTTCTCTCTCTCCCTTTCTATTTTTCTCGCTTTTTCTCTCCTACACTACTTCGTAATATAATATATTAAAATCCTCTTAACTGTGGAAAATTCATTCACAGGTAGCTGTCATAAACCCCATACAGGTCAAACAATAAATTTGGCTAGTAAGTTATGAATGTATTAAATTTGGTTATGCTTTAAAATCTATTTAAAAAAATGTTAGGTACAGATATACGATGATTGGGTGAACGTCGTGGCATTTTAAATTTCGCGTTTAAAGTATTTTAAAATGCCACGACGTTCATCCAGTCATCGTATATCTGTACCTAACATTTTTTTTAAATAGTTTTTAAAGCGTAAAAAAATTTTTTATTAAGTGCCATGAGTTCATCAGAGGCGCTGGTAGTTATCCATATGTGTGAGAGAGAAGAAAGATAAAGATTTTGTAGCCATTGGTTAACATAGAATTTGACCTTCTCTTAATCTCTGTTCTGTGTTGCTAATCGCGAAGAAGATTATGAGTAACAAAAATGAGGAGTGGGGTAAGCTACGAGTTATGTTGGGAAATAGTGCTGCCTTTAGCGGACCACATTCAACTAATTTCATGTTTGAGATCGGCCATAAGAGAAAATAAAGGAGTGCGGGTAGGCAATGACGTATACTAGTAAGGGGAAATTATACAAATCAAATGATCAACTACCTCACACATATTCATGTTCATGTGTTGAAGTATATGTGTACGGCTGCTGTAAACATATAATTTAATTCCGTTTTGGTGAAAAACTAAGAATCGCAATAATCAATCACAGGGCCATTAGTAACTTTATATATATAAAATTAATATTTAATATATAATTATAATATTTAATTATATATAATTATATATATAATATTTAATATATTAACTTTATAAAATAAAATTAAAATTAATATTTATTATTAAAATAAATTATCTTTAAGTACATACATTTCTTAATGCATATTTATTCTACAAACTCATTATTTATATATATGTATGTGTATATTCATTTTAATATAAAACAAGTCAAAAAAATTTAATTTTGAAAGAATAACAAAAATTTTATTAATCTTTATCTTTATGAGTAACTACGGTTTGTAATGTTGTAATAAAGTTTTAATCATTTTAGATGATATATTTCTTAATTATATTCCTGATCAAATATAAAGTGTCTTCGCTAATACTTTAATACGCACTATTTAATTTTCTATTGATAAAATTATAATTTCATAATTACAATAAAATACTTATTATTATTTTAGCAATTTTATTACAATTGCTTCAATTTTCATATTTTGATTATATATGCTTATATATATTATATTATTATATATGTAACTTGATAAATAAATTATACAATCAAAATTATATATATTTTTGTGATTTGACTCTTGAATTTTTCCAATAATGATAAAAACTATAAATTTGTTTATATTAGAATAGAATTATTTGACTAAAAAATGACATTATGAAGTTTTCATCTTTATAGGTTTCAAAATTATGATTCTACAAATTGTAAATATATAACTAGCTTATAAAAGATGCACAGAATATTTGATAGTAAAAGAGAAAACATGAAACGAACGAGAGATCATCTAGCATACCACGGAATCACCAAGTACATGGGATTGAATAAGATAAGGAGATAAAAAGAGAAAGCATGGAGCGAGATAATCTAGCTAAATTGACCGATTACATGAGATTAAATGAGATAGACAATGAGAGAGTGAGAGAGAGAGAGAGAGAGAGAGAGAGAGAGAGAAATTAATTGAATAAAGACGAAGGATGAGAAGAAGAAAAGGATTTTGGTGACAAGTGAGCGTTAAAAGGAGAGATATATATGGCATCTTTCTTTACATATTATAATATAAAGTTGCTATGTATGTTTTTAAAAAAAATACCTCTTGTCGCGAAGCTACAGCAGATTAAAATAAAAAATTAATAATATATGATTTTGAAAATAATCAATATTTTAAATGCGACCTTCAATTTGTATATTATTTATACACATTAAATTCCATATTAACAGATAATTAACACTAAGAGTAGGTATAATATTCTATTAAAACCTGTTTATTGATATTAGTAACAATATGTGCTTTATTAATCTGATAACAGAAGATTATTTTTTTTTTTATATATCTTCAATCGAATATGATAAAAAATAGATTTTCAATCAATTTGAAGAACATGAATCAACTGAACTGTATATTTTTTAATATAAAACGTAATGTATGGCGAATATACATATTTCATAAAAGTTTACAAAAAATTATAAAGTACAAAATTTTATAAGTGCGCTAGCCCCCTAATTTTAATAATTATAGAATTATAAAATAAAACTAACAGGTTAATAAATATTTTATAAATAAAAATACAAACTTTGAAAGTTATAAATAATCATGTACGTTAAATTTTCATTATATTAATTAGTAAATTTCGTTCGTCTTTTATCTGATTTTATTCGGCGGTTTCTTACTTTTTTCTTGTATGAAAAGTATGTCTTTCATATGTATACAAACATGGAAATTTTTTTTTATTAAAAATTTTTTACTTGAAAAAATAATTAAAAGTAATTTTAAATACATGAAGTAATGCAATAGCATTCATGATCGTATGTGTATGGATATATAACATAACAATATTGAAGAATTGTATATACGGTTTGAAAGTATGAACAAAAACAAAGCCATACAATTAAAAAATTATATAATATTAATTATTTTTTGGGAAAATAAAAGATATATATGAACACAAATTGGTTAAAAATTCAAAAAATACATAACTATACATACCGATAAATAAGGAAAAGTACTTAATAAAATAAAAAAAGACAATTGAAATTGATTCTAATAAATTACCACTCCTAATATGCCTTGATTATCAACTACCAAACAAACTATGCTTATATAATTAAAATTATCAATGAAAAGTAAAAGATGTTCATATTTATAATCAATCCTATTACTTTTTCATAATATTTATATTATTGAAATAACTGATTTTCTTATCAATTTTAATAATATACTCAATGAAAATTTAAATTTTAAACAAAATCAATAAAAACTTACTCGATGAAAATAGAATGTACAAATAAAAGCGATCTTAGTAATTATTAAAATATATTATTAAAATAAATGATTTTTTTACAAATTATAATATTGTAGTAAATAATATTTTAATTTTACTTATACACATTTAAATATTTTACTATATAAAAGTAAATTTACAAATGAAATCAATTTCAGTAATTTTTTATGACAAATATCATTAAGATGAATGATTTTAATATCAATTTTAAGAATGCAGGTAATGAATGTTTTAGTTCTACTTAAAATCACCTACAATTTTATTTCATGAAATTAAAAATTACAAATAAATTTGATATTTTAAAATTTTTATCATTAATGATTAAATATTAATTATGATTTGAATATCAATTTTAATAATGGAGATAAGGAAAGTTCTCGTTTTATTTAAAGTGACTTACAATTTGATTTGATTTTGTTAAAAATACAAACAAAACTATTATTAGTTATGTTTCCAATATCTTATTAAAATAAATGATTTTGATATTAATTTTATAAATACATTTAATATAAGCTATAGCATTACTTAAAATCACTAATAAATTACTTGACGTAATTGAAAATTACAAATAAAAACAATCTTTTAAGTTATTCTTTAAATCTGTTATTGAAATTGATTGTTACCATCAATTTTACAGAATAAAAAACGATTTATCGTATTCATTTTATTTTATGAATTATTTATTTTAATATTTTTTTTGCCCACATGTAATATATTGTCACGTATGTAAAATTGCATATCCATACGCGACGACTTATTTATATATATCAGCGAAAGCAAAGACGAAACATCGGGAAATTGACATCAAGACAATCGACCGGAGTCGCGAGTAACACAAAACCCGCGAGTAATACGAACCTCCAAACTCGACAAATTACGGAAAGTCAAGATCAGAGGTGACAATAAATGTACAAAGGTCAATTGAAAGACGTTAAAGGAGAAAGCTGACAGAACGATTATCAAAGCAGAGGCACCCAGTGGGAGAAACCGCGGATTTTGCAATTTCTCCATACAACGGAGGTAATAAGTCAAATCGAAAAACACGTAGGGGCACTTCTGAATTGGACTTCAAATTGGGACTATTAGATTCGGTCGTACTTCGGTTCAGGTTCTTTAATACTTATACGTTTTACACAATCGGGACTTAGTTTTGAGACACAAAGTAAAGTTGTATTACACACTGCGATACTTATCTCTCTCGTTTATCAAGAAAACTATAATAAAAAAGATATTATATTAATTATCTCGCGTTTTATTAAATTACGATTTCCGAACCTCACAAAGGCCAGAACGCTTTGACCGATCTGGCTAGGGCAGAACGAAACCTGGAGAGAAAATATTATCGCGATTTAATTATTAAAGAATAAACATAGTCGTGACCTCTTAAATACGTAACAATATAAATAAATTAAGTAAATAATAATTAAATAATGTGACTCAAATCAAAGAAATCAATAAGAATTAATTAATGTGACTCAAAGAAAATCGTAAGTCCATGTTATGTATACAGATGCATAAATACAGAAAGACATATTAAAAACCTTAAATTAAAAAATGCATAATTTACGAAACTGATTTTTGTTTAAAATGATTCAAAATACAATTCATGTATATAAAATAAAAAAAGATTTAAAAAATATAAGAATAAGCACTTTCATTATGTTTGAATTCAAATAAAGAGGTTAACTTCATTGCATTTCATATTCAACGCAGCAGAGAGAGTGATTAACTTCACCCTGTATTCCCTTTAACTGCTCAAATATAAAATGTAGTTTGTTAAATATCCGCTAGGTCTTTAGGAACAAACATTTAACGCGGTCACTAGCAATCTCTCTAATAATCTTTGTAGAGAAGTGTTTCAACAGAATTCGATATGAAGAAAGATCTGCCTCTAATGTATGTCCATTAGAATTGCCCATTGGAAGAATAGACGGGGGGAAGGAAGAAAAGGCAAAAAGTAAAAGGATCGTTCATCACGTTACTAACGAAGGAAATGAAACACAAATTTATAAAATAAAAATGAAAAATGATCGGTTGAGCTGAAACAGCTTTTTCAAGTCAAACATATACACAACGTCGTACACATATTGTTACCGGCGTATAATATGAAGTTTGAAAACTTTATTTTAAGGCGGGGTGTTCGTGTTTCGCAGGTGTGCACAGTATTTTGTGCGTTCGACAGTTTGAGTGTCTATTGTATTTTTTAAGATGCGTTTATTGCTGTTGTGAAAAAATTTCGACCCGTAACTCGTAAATTTTCTTTCGCGGGAAAACCAACACGTGGAGTATTCATTCGATACGTGTTAGTGGGGTTTCGATGGAGCGTCGAAAGAATCGAAATCTCAGCGCGAGTAAAGAGGTTTCGCATTGAAGTAAGATGATTACACAAGGGTAATTATCTGAAGAAAAAGGACGAAGGAAATGGGATAGTTTGGCGTGCGGTCCAAACTATCCCATTTCCGAGGACGCGGGTCTACTTTCTTATTGATTTTTTACTCATAAATTTAAAAATTAATTTATAAATCGACTAGATATTCGATATAAGTGATTAATGCGTAAGGCTTTTTTCTTCTGATTACCAGCGGGAGGTTTTTTCTGCCGACTAAAAATAAATACAAGTTTGTAAATTAAGATTAAGAAATATAAGGTTACTCGCGATAGATTTTAAATGAAAATGCGATTAGCGACGTAGCATATTCGAACAATTAATATTATTGTTAATGAAAGAGAAGAATAGCGTTTTATTTGTAAGATTTGAAAGAAAAGAAGGGTGAGGGAAAACGGTTGAGGAAAAATCGTGAAAATAGACATTCTTTTTTGAGCTCTTCAGCTGTGCACATGAATCTTGATTTACTTTCCATGTCATAAGGAGCTACGACTGTTTTCTATATCCAATAAATTATCTAGATATTTCAATTATTTTTTATAGGAGCAAACAACATATACATTTACGAACACAATGAATCTTTATAGCTACCCTTGTCTTACAACGAACAAATTATATTATAATGTATTATTGTAATATTAAGAGAAACTATAAATTAATACAAAACAAAAAAAATTCTTATTATAAATATTGCTAATAAAAAATTTATTCATTTACACTGCATTTTTTTTCCATACAATCTTTTTAAAAAATAATACAATTATCTTATTACACTTATTGTTTTAAAAAGTAAAATTTATTTATTTAAATTTATGAATAATATTTTAAAATATTTTATTATTTTTCAAGTAATAAATTAAATTGAAAATGTATTTGTTAGATAAATTATTTTTCATAAACGCGATATAAATACACATACATATTTACCAGCATACATTATTTAGTTATTTATATATTCATTTTATTCAACGTTTTCTTTTACCCTCGAATCATCGAGGTAAAAGAGAGTGACTGCGCGGAGAAAACAATCGGGAAAGGCGTTTCCCGATTTTATTAAGGTGTTGATGCTGTACAGGAAGGATTGCGTTCTTCCGGGCGACCGACGTTCATTACTTTTTGGAGCCTTGCAGTGCGCCTATCTGCATTTTCCGTTTTTGTGCTGTACTTAATTTTCTTGTTTCTCACGTCGGAATTCTTGATTTTTTCATATTTTCGTGTGGTTTAGCGATCTGCAAATTATATCGCTGATTTACGCATTATTTTCGCATGCATATGCGTCAGATAAGTAATTCTAAGTTTCCGACGGATTTCTCCTCCTCATCCGCGAGGGGATATCTTATGCCTATATGTACTCGCGTAAGTTAATAAATTGTTAATTTTGGCTCAAATTGTACTGTTTGATTGAAGCCAGTTATCTGTCCTTACTCCTTTCCTTTGATACACATACATAGTCTGTCCTCGATGTATCGAATTTTTTTTTCATTTTGCGAATATTGGTCGCAGCGATTTTTATTTTAAGATAATTTATTTTAATAATAAATAAAAATGTTAACTGTTATGTCAGAAAATTTTTGTTATTTTTCTATTTAAATATTAAATGTCGCATTGCATGCGACATATCAATTGTAAATAAAGATTCAATTACGAACGAATCTTTATTTTGAAAAAGAATATAACTAGCTTTTATTCATATGAAATTAAACTAAAATTACAAAGATAAAGGTCGTTGTTTCTGTCTATGGCCGATAACTGATAAATTCCTGGACACGTTATTGTAAAATTATCAATTCGAAGAAGATCACCCTCTTTCGAATCTCATCTCTAAAGGTGTTATGGTGGGGAAAGATTTAAAAGGCTATAAAAGCCACACCTAACATTCATTATGCACTTTTTGTCAATTCTTAATTCAGTTAATCTATAAGCAATTAAAACTTAAACTGTGTACGATATTCGACTCGGCATTTGTCGTTCAATAAACTCTCAGAACTCTTATCATAATTGGAAACTCCGGACCCACAACTACAACGGAGTGGTGACAGCAAGTTAGAAGAAATTCAAAACCCACAACGCCCTTCCGGATCACTCAAACCACATTCACAAGGATGTCTAAACAGCTGATCAAGATCAACGATTGAAAACAAGTAACGTTACTCGTTAAGCGTGCGATAAATTCTTTTAATATACGCGGTGTCCGAATTTTATTGTAATATTATTTTAAATCTTATTCTTACTTAGAGTCTTATTTTATTATTATATATTTGTAAAATAAAACAAAAATTGTAACAAATATTATAATTTGAATAAATTTAAATTTTAAAATTTTAATGAAATAAAATTTATTTTAAAAATAAACTTAAGTTTAATCTCAGACATAACATAACATTATATATATATGAAGTTATATATGGTTCCCGAACTATCGAGTTTTTTTTTCATTTGGCGACTATTAGGCATATTGATTTGAGAAGAGTCTTAAAATGTAGAAAAAAACTTTTTCCATTTGTACCTTTTTTTTTGTTTTTTCCATAATTTGAAGAGGCAGGATTTTACTTCACGCGAAGGGGTTTTTCGATTTTTTGACACGGTCCTTGAAGCAATTAGTAGAAAAACGCTACGTGATAAAATTTTGTTTACAACTTACAAAAATAGTGCGGAAACTTTTATAATGTTAAAATAGGCTTAATTTGAGCGCCCAAAAAGCTCTCCAATTATTAAAAAATATCCGCGGTGTGCTAAAAATGTTAAATTCAGACCATCGATTAACGATTAGAGCAATCGCGGAAAAACGGAATTTAACGTGATCTATGGTGCACAATATAGTGCAAAAAAATTTAGAAATGCGAAAAGTTTGTGTAAATATCAAAGTTGAGGAGAATAAGACTGTTTTTGAAAGCTGGAAAACTCATCTTCGTAAATCCGTTGATGCAGGAGGAAATTATTTAGAATAATTTAAAATTTTTATTTTAAACTGTCAATAAGTTCAATAATAGATAATATTTCATTAAAAAAGGTAAATATTTTTTTTTTTAGAATCTTTAAATGGAACATTCTTGGATAGCGTTTTTCGACTAATTGCGTCAGCCCACCGTATCAAAAAATCATAAAACACTCTTCGCGCGAAGTAAATTCCTGCCTCTTCAAATTATCGAAAAAACAAAAAAAAGAGACAAATGGAAAAAGACTTTTTATGCACTTTAAGATCCATCACACCATCTCAAGTCGCTATGACAATAGTCCCAAAATAAAAAAAAAACTTGATACTTCAGAGAAAGACCATGTATATATATTCATTTATCATAATTAAAGATTTATTAGTGTTTATTGCATAACACATTTAGTGAAAATTTTTCGTAATACTTTATTTACAATTAATATGAAAATTTTATTTTAATGGAGTGTCTATCTCTCGCACTCTTACAAGCACTAGTTCATATTCACTCATTCCTTTTTTGCTCTTTCTCACATTCAATTTCTCAAAATATGTCAAGTCTATCTCTCCCTCTCATCAACGAGTTTTATTCATTCATTCTTTCTCTCTCTCTCTCTCTCTCTCTAACTTACTCCGGTAGTTGTATATACTTTTCTTCTATCTCTTATCATAATATTAACATAACGCTTGTGATTAAAAAAATATCTTATTAAAAATAAATTATTATTTATAATATTTTTTAAGCATGTATCAAAATATATAATAAATAAATGACACAAATAACACGTAACATTTCTTGCATTAATTTTAGGCATATTCATATTTATGATTTTATATTAATGATATGAATAAATAAATATTTTTGGTTTCATTATTTATTTTCAATAAAATTAAGATAAACTATACAATGTGCATTGTGGAAAAGCATTCATGTACATTAGTGGACATATCTGTATATCAATGCAATGGTTAAAAATATATATCGAAACGGACTTTTTTTTATATATAAATTTTTATTATATATAAAAAATTCTTCTATTCGTAATGTGAAGATATGGTAGGGGATATGGTTATTGTTTTATTCATTTCTGATGGGTATTTCTTTTGGTACATCTGAAATCTATTAGGTTTGCAGCGATCGCTTCGTAGACGCATTTTTAATACGTAAGGGGTGATTTTTGGTGGTAGACACAGAGCGTAAATTAAGATAGCATAGATGAAAAAGAAGCTTATGTGTAAAAAATAGGAACCAGAAATTGCGGAGAGGTTACTGATGATCACGTTAAACGTTTGTTCTTAAATATCTAGCGGATGTTAACATACTATAAATCATCGTCATAAGGATAGGCATAAACAAAAATTAATTTTTTTATTTGAAAAAACGTTAACCCTCCGTTGAATATTTTATTGTGTTTCTATGCATATGAAAATAAAGTATTTTTTCAATTATTTTTTATTTAAAATTTGTGTAACATTCTAATCTATATTATGCTTATACTTAAGGTCCGATAAAAATGTATTATTTGATGTGTTTTAATCAAATAATTTCTGACGGTCTATAACTCATATTATAAACCTTTATTTAATTTCTATAATGTTTATATCAATATAATTTGTAGAATGTTTTTGGTAAACAATACATGCATTTTTTATATTATTATGACACTTTTATGGAAATAAAAAGATACTTATTTTATGATGCTATGGATTATTTATAAAACAATCTCTGCATCACTTACCTATATATAGCCTAACATTTAAGAAGTAGTCACCTGAAATTACAATAGGATAATTAAAATATAGAAAAATGATTGTAAAGTAGTGGAATATTAAAAATGAATAAATGAATAAAGTAATTAATCTCACGCGTTGGTGACCATCTCGCGTCGAACGGAAAGATAATTGATATAAATAAACTTCCGTTGACAAATTGTCTACATGAGGCCCGTCGGCGCCATTATACTTAATATGTGACCGGATGTTTTGCCAATATAGGTGGTATGCAAAAAGTTTCTGTAATTAGAGTGAGAGGGAAGTATCTGAGATAGTGCAGATGTATGGATATACAATTAATTCATGTACAATGCAAGTATAGTCGTGCTGAAAATAATATTGGAGTGCCATGCGAGATGACCGATAAGTATAGATTATATAGTTATCGATCTATATAATGGTTTTTCCGATATCACGATCAATCGAATTTTCTGGTTGACGCCAGCCAATTAAAATTGATGATCTAAAAGTTTATAGTGGAAGAAGAGCTTATTTTAAAATACTAACTAATAAATAATTTTCCATTATAGAAGAGCAAGGAAAGTAATATTATTATTGAATTGTAATTAAAGTAGCGGTTGGTGTGAATCAGTAATTTTATTCTTCTCGGAGAAAGTTACCTCAGTTCTTAATTTCTTGGAAGCATTCAAGAATATTCAAACAAAAGCAAATCTTGGAGTGAGTAGTGTAATTTCTATTATACAAATATATATATACTAGCAGTTAATAAAACAAGGAAGTGAGTATCGATTCATTATAATATATATACATATTAAGGATAATCATTATAACGTGATCTTAAAAGTTGAATATAAAAATTTAGAGAGAAAGATCCTCTTGGTGAATACATATATATATCTAAATAATATGCTATTGAATTGTGGTAATTATATTCGGAATAATAATATAAAATTGGAATAAGGTAAAATTTTATGTTACTAATATTATTATAATAATTGATATTTATTAATATATTAAATTATATTCAGAATAAAAATATATATAAGACGTAGTGGTGACCAAGGACATGCGATTTGTCGTCCTGACGACGAAACTTTATTTAACGGTTTTTTGTTCTTCATAATAAATAAAATGGATATTGTAGTAAGTAAGTATGCAAAAATATTTAGTGAGTATGCTGTAATTAAAAATATATACATGGTTTGTCCCAGAAGTATCGAGTTTCTTTTCATTTAACGAATATCGGTCGCAGCGATTTGGGAGGGGTCTTAAAATGTAGAAAAACTCTATTTCCATTTGTTCCTTTTTTTTGTTTTTTCGATAATTAGATGCGGCAGAATTTTACTTCGTGTGAAAGATGTTTTTTAGTTTTTGAACACACGATAAAATTTTGTTTGCAACTTAAAAAAAAACAGTACGGAAATATTTAAAATATTACAAGAGGCTTATAAAAATAATTGTATTGTATATCAAAATCGTAATATGCAAAATGGCATAGAGCTTTGAAAGAGGGCCGGGAAAAGAGCATCGACGAGTCTCGATCTAGGCTTCCAGAAGCTCTCAAATCACTCCGAACACCCGCCGTGTGTTAAAAATTTTAAATTCGAACCGGTGATTAACAGTTGTGATAACTTGTTTCTATTAAAAAATTATTTAGTTCTGTCAATTTTTGTTTTAAGACAGCTTTAAGACAAAAGGTAATATATATATTATTGTATTTTATTTTAATTATAATTTGTAATTTAACTGTTGTTATAATTGTATTAATTTATATAATAAAAACAGGCCTCATGAAGACAAAGTAATTTGTCGAAAATTCGTCAATGCTTAAAATTATTGTTTTATTCAATTACACCCTTAAGGAACTAATTTTTCAATACTTATATTAATCTGGAGCGTGTTCTCTTAAATTATATAAAAAAGGTGTTTTCTTTTTTTTTTAGAATTTTTTAACGAAACATTCTCGCATAGCGTTTTTTCATTAATCGCTTCAACGTGCCGTGTCCAAAAATCGAAAAACACCTTTCGTGCGAAGCAAAATCGTGTTGCTTATTATTATCGAAAAAGCAAAAAAAAGGGATAGAGGAAAAATATTTTTTGTATATTTTAAGACGCCTCTCAAATCACTGCAAGCAATATTCGCCAAGTGAAAAAAAACTATACTTCGGGAACAGACCATGTATATTTAATTAAAATTTGTTATAGGGTTGGAAAATTTCCTTCAGGGAAAAATATTTTGGTGTTACAATTTATATTTCTAATTTATTGCTTTGAAATTAAAAAATATGTCTTCATTTTGCGGATATCTTACGAAATCGAATATGGAATAATCTTTTTCTCAAAATCCACCAATGAGCATCTACGGAATGTTCTCAGTCTTAATGTGTTATTGACTTGAATTAAACAGCTCAAAACATTAATATTTTTTATTTTTCTTATGAAGATAAGTCTTCATATTATAAGATCTTTCAACCATGAAATTATATAATACATAGTGTTACGGAAATATCCCGTATTAATACACGCGGGTATGAAACCCGAAGCCGTGTCTCGTCTGGCTATCCGGAGTTATCGCTAACTCCTCGGCGGAAGGTGAAGGTTACAAGAAACAAAACAATTTAATATAATATATGGGTCACTGGATGTTATTATTTTATACCAAATTAAAAGAGGAGACGCGGCGCTAATGTTTTCCTAAAATACCGATATTAATGCCTTTCAAGATGTTCGCGTCGCGGTAAAATAATTAAAGTCCCGTATGAACTTTAGGTTTTTAGAAGGTGTTGCGCGATCCGCGGGTCCGTCACGAATGACTTCCAAGCCGGCTCGAGAGAGCCGCGGAGGATAAGTTCTCCCCCGGTTTCGGAATCATCCGTGAGAGCAGCCGCGGGTCCGCAGTCCCACGGTTGAGGTGCTGAGTCCGCGGATTCCTCGGGCGCTCGCCGTCGGCGCGCATTATCGGGGCGACGAACGCCAGCTCTGCGAGCCGCGTAGGCTTCGACCGCCCGGAATACGCGCACTCAGCAAAATTCGGCGTGCGGGCCGCTGACCGCCTGGAACATTCTTATCTATGTTCCCGCGGGTTTGCGGTCCCTTTCTTAGAATTTAAGCAACGTACGTAACACGTCCGAGGCCGCCCCGTCAACGAACCCGTTGGCGCCACTTAGGAATGTGATAAGATGTATGTGTAAATGTATGTGTGCGTGTTTGAATTACAATATGTTCATGTAACGCATCTCCTCTTTTTTATAAATTTATATGCAATATTTTTACAAAATGTTTTTCCTTTTTACAACATATTTTAGCGATACAATAATTATTATGTTAATGACTTAAAATAATTATTGTTTACAGTATATATAAAATATGTAAATACAAGACAGAAAATTTTTTTTTTTTTTTTTATTTTATAACTATGGATTAGTGGATCGTTGATTATTAACGATCTTGATCAGCATCATTCTTAAATTGATTTTTAAATTTTCTTTTAATAAGTTTTTAAACTTCCTTGATTTTTTTTTTGTGTGGTTCAGTGGTATTTTTAATTTATTTATATTGTAGTAGATCAATAGGCTGAAACAATCTAGTAAAATTAGTTATTTGGGGACCCCCCTTTTTCGTTATTATTAGGAAAAAATTGACACTCGATTCGTGATTTGCTAACATCATTTTTGTATTTTAATGGCCCCTCGGCACTTAAATATGATTATAAGTATAATTATTGTAATAACTATAACAGCAGTAGCTATAGTTATTCCTATGATTTTTATTGATAAGGTTGTAGAAATATTTGTATTACTAATTTCTATAATTAATTTCAAATAGCGTACCGGCCCTGTAATAGAGGGTTTGACTGTATTAGTTGGTTAATAGTGTGAATTTATTCTTAAGCGTATTTACAGCACCAGTGCATAATTTATATAACTTTATTTGACTTAAAGGTGTATTACGTGGGTCTTTGTTGTGACAGTGAAATAATTTTTGCGTTATTAAATATTAATAAAATTATTTAGTAAATTTTAATATTATATTTTGTTATATTCTTATAAAAATTATTTTAATACAAGGAGTCACGATGCCTGCGTTTTTGTTTGCCTCGGTAATTTAACCTTCCTTCAGGCAACGCCTCGTGCCCTTGCCATGCCTGCCCTTGCAACATTAACGTCAAAATTATGATATTATGCATTAATAAGTTATTTTTGAATCAGGATTTTAATGGGTTATTAGCAGGAATAAGTGATAGTAGTTACGATGGTTGAGTTTTTTTTCAATTAATAAATTCAAGTGATTTTATTTTTATTTTATTAATTAATTTAATTTATTGATTTTTATTTAATCAGCCGGGGATTTTTTAATTTAGATTAATTATTAATAATTTTGATACAAATATTTCTAAATTATAACTTTTTCAAAATTATTTGAATTTTTTGTTTATGTAAGTTAATATTTTTGTAATTATTAATTATTAATTATTAATTTAATATGGGTATTAAATAGATAATTCATAATTCAAATAATTATTTTTTTTAACCTTAGTATGTATGTAAGCTTGTTTAGCGAGACAGGTTACATGCATGGTGCCTGCCTTGCCGGCCGCACGGGTACGAATCCCCGGTGGCTCCAAAATTGATATTATATTTTTTTTTGTTTTTTTTTTTGATTTTATATTAATTAATTTTATTTTACATTAATTAATCTTTAACACTAATTTTATTTATTAATTCCTATTTAATCGATTAATTTGATCAGCCGGGAAACTGAAATTTTTATTTTAAGTAATTTCAAATTATATATATTTCCCCTTTTTTTTATTTTATTGTTATTAATAAAATAATATAAAATTAATAAAAATTGGTTCGATAGCCGGGAATTTTCAATTTAAATCAATTATTAATAATATTGATACAAATATTTCCTTTTTCAAAATTATATGGAAAAAATTTTTGTTTATATAATTTAAGATTTTTATAATTATTAATTATTTCATAATTATTAATTTAATATGGGTATCAAATGGGTACTCCATAATTAAAATTCTCATTTTATATCTAATTTCCATATATAAGTAAAAATTTTTTTGTAGTATTCTATACGTTGTGTGGCCAGTTCTTGTTTAACAGCCGCAAAGGACAGTCGTGCCTTACGCCGCATTATAGAGAGAAAAAAAATAGTAAAGATAAAAGTGAATATTTAACTATAATTTAAATTAAATAGTGCCAAAGCGATTTCTAATCGCAACAGGCAAGAATAAAGATAAAAAGGGTAATAATTGAATTAAAAAAGAAAAAAAAATTAAAAAAAAAAAATGTAGGTTAAAATAAAAAAAAAATAATAAAAATGATATAAAAAAATAAAGATACAAGACCAGCATAGAGCACTATTGCTATCCTTTTTTATTAAGACAACAATTGAAAAATATTTAGTGAAGGAAGTAAATTAAATAAAGGTAAAAAAGTAAAAATTCAAGCACCATTAATAACAAAAGAAAATCATGCACAAATTTCGAATGTGCAACAAGCCGTCAAAAATGAACAAATGAAAAGAAAAAGAATGTCTTCAAATTCAACGTCGGATGTTATTTCACCGGAAATCTATGAAAATGCCAACAGAACCAAAAGCTTAATCCATAAAAAACCTAAAGTATTAGTCAATATAAAAAAAAAGAACTCAACAATTCGAAATAATAAAAATATAAATACCATATCTAAAAATCTAATCAGTAAAATGGAACAATCATTCAACTCAAAAAATAGATTTGATATTCTCAAAAACTTAAAACAAGAAGAAAAAGAGACCTTTAACATTGAGGAAAGAATAAAATTAAAAAAACTCGCTCAAAAGGAACAGCAACAAAATCAACATAAATCCAACCCAATTGGAAAAAAACGTAAATATAAACAAAAGAAACTCAAATATAGATGTTTCTCAAGTTACAAATATGGAACTCTCTGGAGACAACGACATATCATCACAAAGCGCAAAAAGTCCATTAATGGCAAGCACGCAGCCTAACGTCAACTCCAACACAAGTATTTCAACATCAATCAACAATAACAACAACTTACCTCAAAGTATAAAAAAAAAATAATCAAATACCACCAATAATAATACACCATCAAGACCCCAAAGATACCGTAGATCTATTAAAAAAAAAACTAAATATACATAATTTTTACATTAATCGAAATAACATTGCGAAACACATTCTCTATTTAAATAGCCTCGATAACTACTATAATCTCAAACAAACCTTAAAAAATTGCGAAACATTATTTTATACATTTACACCTAAAACAACAAAACCAACAACACTACTAATGAAAGGCATCGACACAACTTATACTCCGAATGAAATCAAAGACGAACTACTTTCAATCGCGCCTAACGTAAATATTCAAAAAATAAACAAATTTACAACAAAAAAATCAAAAGAAAACAAAATAGATCTGCCAATATTTATAATATAGTTTGAAGCTAACACACAAATATCCGAAATCATTAAAATTAAATACTTAATGCACCAATCAATTAAATGGGAAAAACTAAAAAAAAAGACATAACCCAATGTTATAATTGTCAAGCGCTAGGCCACACCGCGTCCAACTGCAACATGAAATATAAATGTGTCAAATGTAATGATCCTCACGCGCCTGGAGAATGTAAAATAAATAAAAACGCCATTACTAACAAAGAAAATTTATTCTGCGCAAACTGCAATATAACGGGTCACTCGGCTTCATACAGAGGCTGCCCCAAATTAATAATGTTAAAAAAAAACTGGTTAGAAAAAATTAACCAATATAAAAATATTAAAAGGAATAAAATAGATAATATAACAAAGAAATATAACCCAAGTACATCATTCGCGGATGCAGTTAAAAACAACAACAACAAAAACACAATACCATCAAACACTATTAAACCATCAACAGATTTACAAACAAACTCCTTAAACATAAATATAATTCTAGAACAGTTTCAAAATAATATAATTAACTATTTTAATACAAAATTAGACTCACTGACACAATCAATAAAAACAAATGAAGACCGTATCAATACAATCTTTGATATATTCTCAAGTAAACCTCTAGAACAACCTTTAAATAATTTATTAAATGGCTAATCTAAGCTCACACATAAATACAAGAAATACTAATCGCTTAAAACAATTAAAAATTATCGAAATAAATGTAAATTCTTTAATTTCGAATAAAAGAAGGTACGACCTAAATCAATTATTAATAAAAATGAAACCTGATATTGCGCTATTAGTCGAGACTAAATTAAATCACAAACACACTCCAACTTTTGAAAAATACAACTTAATAAGAAACGACAGACAGAACTCAAAACAATGCGGTGGAACTGCAATTTTAATAAAAAAACAGTTTAATTTCTGCCACATACACAACATTTCCCCCCATTCTTTTAACAACATCGAATTAACAACCATTAAAATAAATATAAACAATAATGAAAATTTGATAATCATATCAATTTACGCTCCAAACAGTACAACCAAACAAAAATTCTTCCAACAAGACTTAAACAACCTTTTCAATAATTTAAAATTAAATAATCCTAACAACTTTTACATCATAGCAGGCGATTTCAACGCAAAACACACAAAATGGAAAAATCCAAATAATAATTACTGCGGCAGAATACTAGAAAACTGGTTAACAGATAACGCGATGAAATACAGAATTAACCTCCACATACCTGATAAACCCACATTACCAAAAAACAACTCATATTTAGACCTCTGTACAACAGACACAGACTCCACATTATAAACACCAACCGAATTAATGAAATAAAAACCTTTCATTATGACAGTGGCCACAAAGGACTAGTATTTATTATAAAAAAAACAATAACGACATTTTTAACATAGATAAAAAGATTGATAAAAAATGCCTCAATTATGCCAAAACAAATTGGAAAAAATTTCAACACAAACTAACAAGCAAATTAAATATTAACATTACACATACTGTTAACTTAACCAATAATCAAATAGACTAACTCATAAACATACTAACTGAAAATATCCAAAAAATAATGAATGAAACAATACCAACATATAGACACTAACAACTTCGACATATATATTAATAATAAAATACTAAAAATATACAAAGATAAAAAAATTATAATAAAACACTTAAGAGACCTACACAAAAATAACCCAATTTCATACACACACAACAAACAACAACTAACAGAAATACTCACCAACATAAACAATGGATTAACAATAGAATTTAATAAATCCATAAACAGTTACTGGAATAACAAATTAAAAAATATTCCAATTAATGATTCATCCAAAACTTTTTCAATCATTAATAGATTATTCAGAAATAAAAAAAATAACATATCTATCTCACCACTAACCATCAATGAAAAAGATGTTTCATTAATTACAAATTCTAACATAAACCCAAACGCCTTACCAAAAGACGCAAATAACTGTTACATCATTGAAAAAACAAACGACAAACAAGCAATAATAAGCACACACTTCGCATTAACTAACACAAAGAACTTAAATCTAGGTAACGAAAAATTCGCTTCTCTCATTCAAAATAAAGTCAATAATTTCATAAATTCATTCAATGAAAGCTCAATCACAACAAACACACTAACAACCTTCTCAAATAACAATACAGCCACAAATCCCGATAATTCCAAGTTCGAGCTCCCTTACTTCACAAACACAACAATTCTAAAAAACATAATCAGTAAACTAAAAAATAAAAAATCAACAGGTCTAGATAACATCTCCAATATAGTTATTAAAAATCTACCTCCAATTGCATTAAAAATACTAAGCATTATAATAAATAACGCCATTAACAATGCATACTTCCCCTTACAATGGAAAAAAGCAAAAGTAATTGCACTCCCCAAAAAAAAATAAAGACTCTTCTTTCTTAACAAACTTACGCCCAATAAGCCTACTCTCAAACTTAGGAAAAATCTATGAAATATGCATTCAGAATATCATTTCATTATTTTGCACCAAGTACAATATAATTCCAGATACTCAATTTGGGTTTAAACGCAATCATTCAACCACCCATGCCATAAACAAACTGACATCAGACATAGCCTGGGCTTTAAATAGCAACCAACTCGTAGGTGCATGTCTGATAGATATTGAAAAAGCATTTGTTACGGTATGGACTCAATGCCTAATCTCAAAACTTATTACAAAAAAATTCCCAAAACATTTAATAAAAATCATTCATAACATGATTCAAAATAAATCATTCATAATACACGGAAACAACGCATCATCAAATACATCACACGTCATTAAAAACGGCCTTCAACAGGGATCAGTGACGTCTCTTATACTATTCAACATTTACATCAGTGATCTACTAAACCTTTTCGATTTAAACTCAACTAATCAAAAAAACGCCATTGCCTTTGCTGACGACTTAATAATATACATTTAACACAACAATATAAAAACCATTCAAAACGAGCTTAACTCGCTATTTAATAAAATATTAATTTTTTACAATAACTGGAAACTCCAAGTAAATATAAATAAATGCGAAACAATACTACTTAAAGCAAAATTTAGCAAGTTAGACAAATTTAACAAATTCCACGAAAAAATATTTCAAATTAAAAACATTAACAATGAAATTATTCCGCATAAAAAAACTGTTAAATATCTAGGTGTTACGCTAGACGAAAACCTATCTTTCAAAAATCATATTGATATCAAACGAAACCTCGCAATGACAGCTAACAATAACTGTAATAAACTTTTTCGTTCAAAAAATGTAAATAAAAAAATAAAAATTCTCTGTTACAAAGCCCTAATAAGGCCAATAATAACATACACGAGTCCAATTTGGTTCAATTTAGCCGACTCACAAATGGAAATCTAAGAGTTTTCGAAAGAAACTGTTTAATAAAATGCCTTAGCATCAATAAATCAAGCATATCAAATTACAAAAAAACGTCAGTAATCAATATTATACAACAATGCAAATATAAACAGAATCGATTGTTTCATTCTAAAATTATGCAGAAACTACTTTTCGGCTTTACATAAAATTAAGGAAAACAACTTAATTAAAAGCATTATATATCCTAACGAACTTTATTTTCAAAAATACTTAAATAATGGGCTAAGTCCTCCGGAAATTTTCACATATCTAGATAACCTAGGAATTCTCCAAAATAATAATAATATTCCAATAATATATCATATGAAAAGAGCGCCGACAGATAAAAGAATATTATTAAATATAAACACGAACAAACCAATAAACCCTTTAAGATATAGCATGATTATTACAAAATTAGACCGCAAATCAAATCCACTTCAAAACTCAAAAAAATATTGGTGGTTTATCTAAAAAATAAATAAAAAAAATTCACAATACAATCAATATCTGTCATAAAAATCATAAGTCAAATGGCCGGCTAGCAGCTAATTCTTGTAAATATTGTATGTACTCCCCACTCCTATTATCCCTCCTTTTTCCTAAACAATAAAAAATAATAAATAAATACAGTTTTTTTACAATCGTTACCCAATTTTTTGTATAAAGTTATCTGTCACCCCATAAAGAAATTGTAATAAAATTAATAAAAGCGATTCATACAATACTATATTAGCACCATATCGACCTTGCACAATCGCATGCAACGCATTTTTAATATTAACAAATACCGATTATGATTTTTGTAAACTGCAAGCGCAGTACTTCGAATAAATCTGTTATTTTATAAATAGCGAAATTCATTTGTTTATTTATGAATAATTTTTTATAAAATCAAATATGTATTCTTTTCGTTTAAATAAATACGTTAAACAGAACAGAACAGAACGTTGTGTGGCCGATACGGTAAGGCTGGTGCCTGCCGCCCCGGCCGCACGGGTTCGAATCCCGATGTTGAGACTCATTTTTTTTCGGCCTTTGCCACTTTTATAACTTGATGTTAATAATTTAATTAAAAATTAACAATTTTAACGAAGAAAACGTGAAATAAAATTTTTTTCTCTTGTTTGAAATTTTGAGTCTATTTACGAAATTTTGGGCTCGATATGATCAAAAGTAAGGAAAATTTTATTTTTACTGTTTTCCGAGGGAAATGATTATATAAATTTAGCAGAAATACGAAATATTTCTTTCAAGAACGATTGAAAATTTTTATATTTTGTCTTCCAAGTTTAATTTTTTGAAAATTGTATGTTCTCGGGCACGTATTTCCTGACTTTCGTAGACGGTGACTTTCGAGGTTCACGTTGTATTTACTTGCACGTTGACTGGCCGGACATAATGTAAATATGGTGGGATTATTTTTTTGTTTACTATTTGTCGCCAATTATATTCGTTTGGCTTTCATATGGGTGGTCCTAATTATATGTATAGAGTAACGTATTAATGGCGTCTCGTCAATTGTCGGAGTCCTTCGTTCTGTTCTCGTAGGAATCGTATAGATCTATGTTTTTTTTTTGTTTTATAAAAACGAACTTACGCTATTGTACTTATTATTAATTATTAAATATTATTTTTTCCTAGATGTATATTGTTACATATCCTATTTTAATATTTAGTAACCCCCATTATCTTGTCATTAGCAAAATTGTTTTTTTTTTTTAAATTTATTTGTAGAATTAATCGCGTTATTTTTGCTCATGGCTCGTCCGAGGGCCGCCCTTTAGGACGACACGTGCAAATAATAATTAAATATCATTTATACATATGAATTTTCCTTATTACATAATTACTTATAGTAGAACTTATTCAATATACGAGCGTCTCCTTTTAATTTTAGCGCTACGTATTATTGTTCGAATTGGGTGTTATGAGGTCGACTGCCTTTTTAATTTATCCATATGGACTGTTTTTGTTCTATCGTTGCGCGTTATGACTGCATTATTTACTCTATAATCTAACTTCGTTATTTCATAAGGACCGACGTATTGGGTATCCATTTTACCGGAGGTTGGCTCCTTAAGTAAATATACTTGCTCTCCTTCTCTGAAATGCCTCGTGTTTAGCCTTCGATCGGTATTTCGCTTGGCTCGGGTTGAGAGCTGCCATAGTTTGCAGTTGGCAAAGTATGTCACGCAGGCCCGTGACGTAGCTGTCGTACGTCACAAGGGACTCGCGGGAGGGGAACTGTGAAGGAGTTCTCGCCGGCTGTCCCAATGCGAGCTCGTGCGGGGTGAATCCCGACGCGTCATGAACCGAGGTATTATACGCGTGTTGACATAGGTCCAACCATTGATCCCATTTGTCTTGATTTTCCACATACGCTATTAGGTATTCCGTCAGTGTATGGTGCATTCTCTCTATGCTCCCATTCGACTGCGGGTGATAGGCTGTCGTTCTATACTTATCGATTTGGAAAAGGGCAGCCAGCTCTTCTACGAGTTTATTTTGGAAATGACGTCCCTGGTCTGTTAATATGGCAGTAGGTGGTCCAAAGTATGAAATGAAATATCTTATGAGAGCTCGGGCCAGTTCCTCAGCAGTGGCGTGTTTTACTGGGACTAATATGCAGTATTTTGTTAAAAGATCTTGCATAGTTAATACATAACGATAACCTCGCGACTTCGCGGTTAAAGGTTCGTAAAAATCGAGCTACATTTGCTCAAAAGCTCTCGACGGAGTGTTCGTAATTACCATCGGCTGTCTAGTCTTTATTCGAATAGATTTATGAGTTTGGCACTTGGCGCAGCCTTTTACGAATTGTATCACGTCGGGTCGCATGTTTTTCCAATAATAATCGCGTGCGATTTTGCTGTACGTTTTCGTAATACCCCGATGTCCTCCAATAGAAGATTCGTGATATTCTTTTAGAATGGCACATCGATCTTCGATTTTTGGTATCGGTAGATTATTTTTTAAAAGTGCGACGCTAATTTCCATACCATCGAATAGCTGATTACACGTCTCCATGAAGGATTCATACTCGGGCTCTGTTAGCATACCCAGGTCACGTGCAATTGAGAGACTATGTAAATCATGGTTGATGCAGAAATTCTTTATAGATTTTATGATTTTCTTGATAGTCGATCGTAACGGGCGATCGTCGATGTATTTTTTGGTAACAACTCCCAACACCAGATTGTCTTGAACCGTCGAGTATATCGTGTCACCTATCTCCTTGCCTATTTTCTGTAATATATTTTCGTTCAATTAACGCATCGATTACATCGGTTTCAAAATATCCGTCCGCAGATAACAGAAAAACTATATTATCCTTATACTTAAACGAATGTTCGTTAACCGTACGCACATGTGTATACGTCGGCGGTTCCACGGGGTCCCATGGTGGGGAGTCCCGTGGGTACCGTGGTCTTGTTATGCGGTACTGCTCGAGCGCCCTCGGCGTCGGCCTCGATTCTGCCGAATTTTCGGCCTTTTCAGCGGATTCCGACGATTCTACCTCCATGGCCTCCTGTCGTTCGGCGTCGGGTGGTACGTTGTTTGAGTTATGCGGTGATATTGGTACACCAACAGGGCTTATTGATTCTCGTGCGTCGTCTCTAAAAAATTGGCGAGGGCCTGCGTTATTAATGTTTATTGAGTTCGTCGGTGTAATAGGGCCGTTCCGAAGGTCAGCGGCTATGCCCTCATTACCTTCTCGCGTAGAAACTCTCGCGGGCTCGCCCCTTTTTATGTATGGTGTGTAGTGACTATCACACAACTTCAAGTGTATTGTTTCACAGCCTTTGTGTGCTATAAAATGACAATACACAACCGGGTGTGTACGTGAATAGCTAAAGTATATACAGACGTTTAGATGATATTCCTTTGCAAAAATATAGATACAGTCGCTAGTTCCGTATTGATGGTCCGATCTTAAGACTCCGATAACCTCATCCGGATCCTCGCACATTTGTATAGCCTGTGATCTTAAGAGTCTTCTCCTTAGATCCTGAGTGGTAACGTCTAAATTGGTTAACCTGATTAAGGAGTGGAATAAGCAGTTTCCCCGAGGTATAGTCGGCATGTCTCTCACGAGTTCCAGGGGAATACCTGGTTCTAAACACTCGAATTGAGTGTCAAAAGTACGCACCTCCTTTTTGGTTCCTCTCAAGGAACTCGGGAGTGTCGGGTCTTTATGCGTTCCCCAGTCCTCTCCCTCTTGTTTAGGGGGTATTATAAGGTCATCGTCATCCGCGTCTTGAATGAAAATTGCTAGTGAACTTCTATGATCGCGAAGACCTCTCCTTTCCTCAACGTCCAACCGGAAGGTGCCTTTCTTACACAATACTGTATCTATCAAAGAAATTACATCGGGCTGTCGTGTTCTATGATCGCCCCATTTTCGGCTAGAAGTGGTGGTGGTATCCTTGACGGGCCCTTCATACTCGGCGGGTGTTTCCGCAGCCTCACTAGTTTTCGGCGTAGTAGATTTATCCGCGGTTTTGGTCATTGATAAATTATGCTCCCTTTTGTTAAGGGACGTGCTCGCCGCCGCTACACCCTGATCCATACGCTCGTCGCGTCTCATGTATGCGAGTTTTCCGTCAGACTGACCTTGAGCAATCACGGGCTCTGACTCCTCTGTAAATTCGGGAATTTTCACGCGGTTCCCTCGTCTTCTTAATGGATACGGGCTACGAGCGTTCCCCTGTCGGCTGACGTTACTTTCATCGTCGTCGCTTATTACAGCTCTGCCGAGTTTCCGATCGCGTGGATTTCCGGATCCGTCGAGGTCCGTGTCCCTTTTCCTTTTCGCCGGGGCCATCAAAATTCGAGCGGGTGGACGCTCGCCTTCGACGTTATTATCGGCATCGTCTTGTTCGTCAGCCAAATCGTAAAGTTCGCCTCTTTTCGATTCGCTCGACATTCCCTCCATCTTAATTGGATTTCGAGATAGAGCGTCCGCGTTGGCGTTCTTCATGCCCGGGCGATATACGATTTCAAAGTCGTATCCGCGTAGCAATGCCTTAAGATGATTAAACCGGAGGTCAGGTTTTTTGCTCGAATGAAAATGTTTCAAAAGCTCGTGATCCGTCACGACCGTGAACTTGCGCCCGTATAGATAGTGTCTAAATTGATCTTTCGCAAAAACTAGAGTGAGTAACTCTTTATCATACGTGAGGTAGCGTAATTTGCTTCCTCTTAGACATCTAGCTGCATACACGCAGGGTCGATCCTTTCCCAACGGGCTCTGACTAAGTATCGCTCCTATAGCGTAGTCTGACGCGTCAGTTGTAACTATAAAAGGTTCTTCCAAATTTGGTAATATGAGAACTGGTTCTTAACACATTTTGTCCTTCAAGGTGTCAAACGCTTGTTGATGCTCGTCGGTCCATTCGAATTTATTTTTTACCGACGTAAGCGCTGCTAACGGTCTCGATACCTTAGCATAATTTTCTATAAATCGGCGATAATAGCCGGTGAATCCTAGAAATTGTTTAACCTTTTTCGCCGAGGTGGTGATGGGATAGTCCTTCACGGCACTTAACTTTTCCGGATTCATTCGTATTTGACCGCCGCCAACTATGTGTCCTAGAAGCTTGGCTTCATGCTTCAAGAATTGGCATTTTTTCGGTTCTATCGTTAAGTTTGCGCGGGCTAACCTGTCTAATACTCTGTCGAGTCGTCTTCGGTGTTCTTCCAGCGTTTCAGAGAACACCATGATGTCATATAGATAGACATCCATCTCATCTCGAGATAGCCCGGCAAAAGCTAGCTCCATTGCTCGCATGAAAGTAATGGGTGATTCCTTTAGACCCATGGCCATTCTTTTGTATTGAAAACAGCCCCTCGGGCTCCGATGAGCCATTTTCATTTGATAAAATCTCGATTTCAAGTCCATAATAGTGATGTAATTCGCCGCGCCTAGCTTATCTATTAAATCGCTAGTAAATGGCAGCGGGTGGCAACTTCCCACAGTTATTTCGTTTAATTGGCGAAAATCTGTTACCAGTCGCCATCTTTTGTTTCCCTGGGCGTCGTTGTGCTTGGGCACAACCCACGTGGGAGAACAGTACGCCGACGTGGAGGACTCTATTATTCCCGCTTTGCCGAGTTTACCTATCTCGTCTTGTAAGCGGTCTGCTAGAGCAAGAGGATATCGATAACGATTGCATTTTATTACTTTATCGTCCGACAGAACGATTTTATGCCGGATCAGTGGGGTAGCGGGAAGATACTCTCCGTCTAATCCAAATCCGCCTGCATATCGATCTATCAAACTCCTTATCATTTCGCATCCCTCCTCGGTCGCACCGTCTAAATCAGCTAACTCCATGATCTTATTTACTCGCTGCGCTCTTAACTTTGGCTTGCGCATGAGTTGATCATTGAAATCCAATACTTCCGTGTATTGGGAAAATTCCTCGTCGGAATCTTCATTACGATTCTGTTCATATAATCTGCTGACATACTTCAGATTTATATTAGCTCGATCTTTGTCGACCTGATAATCGTTATTCTTATAGGGTCTCTCCTCATCGTAAGCCTCGAGTGTTACCCGTGGCATGAGGATGACCTTATCGTCGTCGGTCATGTTTATACAATAGGTGTAGATGATACCGTTGCGGTTTGTGCCTATAAAATTCCTAAATATTAAGCCTGGGCCTAAATCCAGCAGTGGGGTCCAACCCACAGGGACATCACTTGTACATAGGGCCGTTATTAGTTTACGATTTTTACGGGGGAGTGTAACATAATCCGAGTCGGTCGATTCGGCATACTTGAGACTATCGCGATACGTGATTGATTCAGCACTAGAGTTGTCGGACTCAAATGGGGTTGATTATTGAGCCTTGCGATTGCGCTTTCACTCGCGAACGGGAATTTCCTTCCGTTGAATTCGACGAATCCTTGGCACGCGCTTACCTCGCCGTGGTGTCTGCTTATCATGTCCCAGCCGATTAAACCGTCATGGGTGATGCATAGGCTGTTTGGGACTGTGTGCAGTTTCCATTCTTGCCCGTCTATGAGCATTGTTACTTGGCCTTCGGTATCGCATGCTCCCTGAGCAACTCCCAATATCGTTATCCGATTGCTTATATCTATATATGCGCTCGATCTAAGCTTTTTGGTTTTGATTAATAATACTTCCGCTCCCGTATCTACGTAAAATCTGGATTTTCCTCCTACAAAGTCTTTCCCTGTAAGTTCCACTGTGGGTGGTTCGCCATCGTGCCATACGAGGTTAATTGGAACTATTCGAAGAGGGACCTCATCGGTCCGAGCCTCTGTCCGTTCGGCTACTGAGGTTTGCGCCGAACGGGTTTCTCGTTTAAATCCTTAGCTATAATTTCTTCACCAGCTGGTTTTATGGGTTCATTTTTATTGTTGTCCCGGCTTTTCCGGGGGTCCTGCTCTAGGGAGCCTTCTCGACCCCTGTCGGAACTGCTGTCCCAGGGTCTGTAGTCCCGATCCCGGTATCTGCGATCGCCCTTACCTCGGTCCCGTCGGTCATCTCGGTCTTGTCTATCGTAACGATCGCGGTTACGTTGATAATCCTGATCTCGTTTATCGTATCTGTCGCGACTTCGCCGTTTGTATCGATCCTGATTCCAATCACGTCTATCGTAACGATCATTACGCCTAGACTTATAATTTCCCGAGTATTTTCCATCAGGACGTCGGTCCTCCCCGCGGTCTTTTTGTTCCGCAGGTTTTTGACGACTCTTCCTATCCGGGGTACTCTGTCGCAATTACCTCACTGGAGCTTTCCGGTGCCCCCGACTGTCGTCACTGACCTCGGAGGAGGTCGATCGGTCCCTTTGCTTGGGTTTCGGCGGGCGCGCTTCGCGGGCACGATATATGCCTTCTAACTTACGACAGACCGTTACTGAGTGAGCTGGTTTCATACAGAAGCTACAGGTCTCTTTCTCCCTATCCTTATCTTTTTTTGTAGCCGGTCTGGCCGTTGCCTTGAGTAACTCCTCGTCTTCTCGCTTAGCTAATACAGACTCGACCCGAGAGGCTTCTTGTATTGCCTCGTTTAAGGTGGCCGGTTGCGTAATCAAGACATTGGTGCTAATTCTCGATCTGAGTCCCATTATAAATTGGGACCGGGAGGCGGCCGCAACTTCCTTGATTTTATATACCTTCTCTATCGAATCGATTCTATCGTTACACTCGATTATGGTCATTAGGTGATTGGCTAGTCTCTGTACCCTCCCACCATAATCGGCGACGAGTTCACTTGTCTCACTCTATTTAATTGACCCAGTAATTCGAGATCCGATTTAGCACTACCGAAGTGTCTAGTCATTTCGGTCAGTAGTCCTTCAATCGACACGAATTCCTTGACACAATCCCCATAGACATCGGCTGCCCGTCCGGTTAGCTTGTTCGCCAGTGATATCAATATATATTTGTCATTATGACCACCGGATTCCGCTACAATATCTCTTATTGTGCCACAAAACCGTCCCAGGTGTTCCGGACTCCCGTCGAACATCGGAATTTGTGCAACCAATTGGGGTAAACTGACCCCTACCGGCATCATCGTTCCCTTGCATGCGGATGTCGAATGCAGCAGGCAACTCCCTGGGCATTCCTTAGACTGGTTTCGGCTTTCTGAGCCCTCGTGCCTTCAGGACCGGCTTCCGCTTCCCGATGACCGGCGCAACTCTCGCTCGGGGGACGGAGTACAATCTCTCGAGTGACGTCTATATCCCGATGATCGGCGTGACTCGCACTCAGGAGATGGAGTATATTCCCTGCGTCTCCCTCTTTCGCTTCCGCGGTTCGGGGATCCACGACTGGGGAACTCCGCATCTGACTCCTGGAGCTGCCCGCGCCCCGCGAACGCCGTGCGTTCCTTGACGATCGACGCTTGCTTCGATCGATTGATGACACAGAACACTGATTGATTATCGCTATCCCTACTGCTTAATTGCTCCCGGGACCTCGATTTTCTCATTTCCTGTTCCGCAGGGGTGATCGCGCTCTCGCCGAATTTTATAGACGAGGTTCGAGGAGGTGTAGGTATATAACTTGCTCCCGTGCCGGTTGGGCGTCGCCGATCTGTGTCGTCCGACCTTTCGCTGTCCCGCTCAGCAAGTTTCGGGGACTGAGTGCCTCTTCCGTTCTCTCCTGCGGAATTATGTACCGGGATATCCTCCTGGGACGAGCTGTCATGGCCTGGTCCCAGTTCCCTTTCTATCGCATGCTGAACTTCGGGACGCATTTTCAGTACCCTTTTTATTATCGAAGTCCAGTCATCAGATCTAAGGTCGTACATTAATTCTTCGATGACGGCTTCCGGTACTCCGACGGGTGATTTGTGAAGCCACAACGCCAAACTCGCGCTCCATATCATCTCGCTATACTGCTTCAAACGATCGCGTATGTCTTTCTTTTCGATAGAGTTACTCATTTTACTAAGGAACAGAGGGGTTAGTTCCCGTTACTCCGCTTGGGATAATGCTTTTGTTAAACTGAGTATGGCTTGCTGGGACGTCATCTCAACAGTTTGCTTCTTCATTCCACGCGGAGGTACTTCCGGAGCCGCGGACTTGCCAGTCTTTTTCCTAAACATATTAATTCGTATGTCCCTGTCGGTTAATCGATTCAGCTGGGCCACTCGCCTACTCCTGGGCTTAATCGCCACGACGTTACGAACTGATTGTAGGATTCGCGCCAGACGCTTTTCCTGACTAACCGCTCTCACTCTCCCAGTTTTCCGCATTCGCGTCTTTCCATGTGGCTAGCACGGATTTTCTCGCACCCGCGGGGGTCGTTGTTGCACTCGCGTATCTATCAAATACACTCGCCGATAATAATTGGGGATGTTTTGACTATAATTTATTATAGCCCGGACTATTACCTAAATTTCACAATTTTCGGCGCAATTGGTGAATATTAATAAAAATCTGGTACTAAAGGTGTAAATGTACTAAATTCTTTCAATAATCAGTCAAACTAATGAACTAATTAATTGGGTGATTATTTAATTAAAATAATATGCATTGAAAAAGTGGTTTTGCTTTACTTTAAGTTAACTCATTAATAATAGTTATTTAATAATTAATAATGTTTAATTTATTTTATTTAATATGTAATTATTTATTTTTAATAATTAAATTAAAAATAAAATTTTCAATAATTTTATCATTTTCCCAAAAGAATTATTATTCTCATTTATTGTTTCATCATGACGATAAAAGAGTTACTTAAATATCAATTTTATAAAATTATAATGAATTGCAATTTTATATTTGATTTTCAATGAAAGAGTTTCAATTCAAATTGTATCACGTATCACTGTCAATTTTATACTTATTTTTCGGATTATTTGTTAATGAAATGCGGAGGATCCCAATTTTGTTAGGTATTAGTTATTAATTATATTCACTTACTTTGTAGCCGCGATGGCTGCTAGTATCAGTACGTAGAATTCTCACCGCATCCTTGAAGGCCGATTCTTGTGGTAATTGATATATGGGAAGTATAGTACGTCCCCAGCAGTCCACATTGACCTTGTCGTAGTTCCTCTTACCGTGTTAGTCTTGCAGTTCCTTATCTCCTGAAGGTCAGCTATTTGTATATTTCAATCACTTCCGGTACAGCCTTCCCGGTTGATGCACCAAAAATTGATTTCTTATATGTTACGGAAATATCCCGTATTAATACACGCGGGTATGAAACCCGAAGCCGAGTCCCGTCTGGCTATCCGGAGTTATCGCTAACTCCTCGGCGGAAGGTGAAGGTTACAAGAAGCAAAACAATTTAATATAATATATGGGTCACTGGATATTATTATTTTACACCAAATTAAAAGAGGAGACGCGGCGCTAATGTTTTCCTAAAATACCGATATTAATGCCTTTCAAGATGTTCGCGTTGCGGTAAAATAATTAAAGTCCCGTATGAACTTTAGGTTTTTAGAAGGTGTTGCGCGATCCGCGGGTCCGTCATGAATGACTTCCAAGCCGGCTCGAGAGAGCCGCGGAGGATAAGTTCTCCCCCGGTTTCGGAATCATCCGTGAGAGCAGCCGCGGGTCCGCAGTCCCACGGTTGGGGTGCTGAGTCCGCGGATTCCTCTGGCGTCTCCCGTCGGCGCGCGTTATCGGGGCGACGAACGCCGGCCCTGCGATCCGCGTAGGCTCCGAGTGCCCGGAATACGCGCACTCAGCAAAATTCGGCGTGCGGGCCGCTGACCGCCTGGAACATTCTTATCTATGTTCCCGCGGGTTTGCGGTCCCTTTCTTAGAATTTAAGGTAATACGTTGCTATGCAGCGGATGCAGCTACATAGCGTACGTAACAATAGCAATAGAAATAAATAATTTTTTAGGAATTCCAAAACCATTATTCACATTTGAAATCGTTCCAATACTTTCAAAGAATATTATTTTTTTATTTTAATTTTTTATCATAAAAAAAATTAAAAATAAAAATACAAGGAACAAATAAAATTGATGATATTTTTCACAATAATTTTATTTGTTTTTAAACATTTTAGATACATCGTAGTATATATCTGCTACTTATTCTTTCATTGATGATTACTATTACAGTAAATTATCAAAATATTATAATATTAAATTTATTTTATCAAATAATAAATTTATATAAATATATAACGATGCAGTAATAACATACCACATTTTAAAAATTTAGTATACTATGTATATAACTGATGGTAATCAAAATTTATTTTTAAAATTTCAAGTTCTGATTACAGTTTCTACAAAATCAAATTAATTTGTAATTACAAAAAAATGAGGCTATTTGTCAAATTGTAAATTAGTTTAATCTTACTTGTCATTAAAATAAGTTTTAATTCCCATTTTAAACATAAATATTACGCTTGTTAAGGAGTATGTGTATAAACATACACATGCATTTAAATGTGCGCGAACACAAGTTAAAATATACAAGCACTCCAGCATATATATATATATATATATATATACATAGATATATATACATTTATTTATTTATACGGATAATAATTCGTTGATAAATTTTTTTTAAATTTTTACTCAAGCAGCTGCAGTTTTTTACTTATCTTTTGCTGAGATACATTATTCACGTTTAGTTTTATCAATATTTTATTAATTTTTATTAAAGTTACCTATATAATTTTTCTAAAATGTGGCTAGAGAAATATTGACGCTTGAGGATAAAATCAATTTGTTTTTTATTAATTTTAAATAAGTTATAATTTTTTTTTTTTTAAAGATAGAATATACATTTTATTATTGTTTTATAATTCTAAAAATAAAAATAAATTATTGTTGCGAGAATCATGAAATTTATAACTAGAATTACCTTTAAAAAAATAAATTAAATATCTAAACAGAAAATTTTTTTAAAATATATTATTTAAAATAAATACAATTTACAATTTAGATTTTAAAATATTCGATTAAATAGGTGATCTTTCCTTTATCATCGCTTTTAATTTTATAATTAATATTTTACAGTGGATAATTTTTTTATACTAACTGAGGAATATTTATTGCATATTTAATTACATTTTTATTTATATAAATTAGTGATTTTATTGATTGAACATCAATTAAATAAGCAATGTAAAGGAATTAAAAATAAATTTATCATAACACGATATCTTAAAACCAATAAGTTTTCTGATAAATATGAATTAAATCAATAATAGATGAACCGATAGAACACTTTATAGGTCGTTAACGAAAATCAGGTAGCTAAATATAGCAAAAATTGTAAAAAAATAAGTAGATCTTATTTTTTATAACGTATGTAACGGTAATGCGTACAGACACGCGCGCAAACACACACTCACAGCGAAGTGTATATCTTTTTCATGAATGTAAATGCGCCGCCTTAGAATGTTATCGATTTTTCTGGAACGTTCATGAGAGTTCGGAAGAATTCGGCCGCGCATGCGCCTATACACAGGTATGAGACGATTTCTGTATAAAAGTCCACCGAAATTAAACAGCGAGCACCTTTCTGTTTGCGTCCGTCTCGCTATCTTGATCTCACTTTGACCCACGTAATGAACGGAAAGCCAAACTGAATCCTCATTTTCCCTCTTGGTAAGGCCCGTTTAGTGAGCGGAAAGTCGAGCCTAGGTTTTCCCGTTTACCCCTAGGTGAGATCACGATTCTGCGCCTGACCCAGATATTTATTGATAAATTGTAAAAATTTGTATGATGATAATTTATATGATTTGACGTAAAATACCTAATTCTGTTTTTCTATGTTATTTATTGATAATTCCGTATTTTTTAAATAATCTGTGTAATTTATCGTAAATTCCGTTTTATGAGAAAGCCGGATATTCTGGATGATTTGTCGTAATCTTCAAAATACCGTTTATTTTTTTTATATAAATAAAAAAGATCTTCCTGAAATACCCAAAGTTGATGAATATTACTTATTATTTGTTACGGAACTAAAGATATAAATAAAGAGAGAGTTATTTTCTTTTAAATTCTTGTTAAATTTTATTTAACCTGCTGTTGTGTTCCAACTCTCAATCCTGGTCCACCGACTGTACGTTATCCGCGTATTAATTAAAATTCATTTAAATTAAAAGAAATTTACATCAATTATTTGTATTATTTATTTATGTGAAATAAAAAATGCGGGTCTTCCATTCTGTTACACGCATATTATAAAAATATTAGGGATTTTTCTTATTAATAATTTTAACGATATATGCATTTTTTTAAATTTGTTTGTTATAATTTAAAAAGTTTTACCATAGTATCAAATAGGCGAATTGCATTTTTTTACTAAAATTGTTGATAAAAAAAAGACCTATGAATATTTTTAGTGGCATTTTAGAAAATAAGATTGTATAAATTTTTTACGATATTTTATGTACATGGTTCGCTGTTTTCCGTTCATGACCTACACAATGCTCTATTGCTTGATCTGATTAAAAAAATTATATGTAAAAAGATTTATAAGTTCAACATTATAAATATAAAAATCTTTGACATTTCAAATATTTAAGAAACTTTTAAACGATAAAAATGATTAAATAAAAATTCATATGATAAAACGTATAAGATTAATTAATAATTCAACTAATATAAATCTTAAAAAAAACTATCAATAATAAAAATAGGAGAAAAACAAAAATAAATGTAACAAATATAATTTCGATTATTAAAATTCTGATAAATATTGACAATCATAACCGTTCGATGATTGCTTGCAACAATTAAATAATATTTACATTCATATAATAATTAATATTAAATTAGTTTGATTTACATACATGCTCGCTTATTGGTTTTTTTAATTTCATTTTTTATTATAATTTATTAATATCTCCTTTATAATTTTTTTAATAAAAATGGAAGATAATTAAATAAACCTTATAATACATGCACGCTCGCGTGCACACGTTTCTATTAATATAAATAATACGCAATAATAAAAAAATATTTATAAATATTTTTTATATTAGAAGATATTAGTACTACATATTCGTTGCTTTTTACTTTGTAACTGTGGACTTAAATTTAAACCTTTAGAATGTATATATTATAATTCCAAAATATATGTTTATTATAATTGAAAATATTAGTTATTTATTATACATCACTACTGATCCAATTGTACAGATGAATACGTGCATGTGTCCAATTTGCATTTAGATATATGTTTACATGAAACAACTTCTATTATTAGTAAAATATCTAAAAGAATTTTTTTTTTATGTTATATGTATAGAACATAATTTTAAATATTATTTAAATTCTATTGGCTATTTTTTGGTGTTATTTTAATAATTTCTTATTTATTTTAACTTCCTTTAATTTCTAATGTTAAATGTAGATTTTGCAACTTTAATCGTATTGCAAAAAATAATTACGATATAGTATATTTTTTTATTTATCGTTCTTTCTTTTACTTTTTGTTCGCAATCTCTGTTTCTTTTCCACTAGTACTTAAATGATTGACTAATATTATAATTGTATATATATATATATATACAATATTAATATATTATAGATATATAATATATATATATATATATATATTATAGCATATAATACAACAATGATTGCAGCTGCATATCTAATGAAAATTTAATGACCTAAAACCTACTATTATAAATTATTGTTATAAATAAGTTATTTATATTTCGTTATAACTTGATTAAATATTAATTTGTTTTGCTAAAACTTTTTCGAATAATTAAAGAATGGTAATTACCTTTTAAATTAAATTTCTAAAGATATGTAACGAAACAACTTGCTTACTGTTACATTTTTTTGAAAATGTCGTTAAATAAATATTAATATGTATATTTTGTATTAAACATTGAAGTTTTTGCTTCAATATTTTAAAACATAATATATAATATTATTTTTTAATAATAATACAAATTAAATTTAATATAACAATTAAAAATTAGAATATTTTAAATTAAATTATAATTTGAATTAGTTGTAAAAATTTGTATTATAAGGCAATTTTTTAGTAAATCAAAAGTAAAGTATCTGCTTCTATGAATTTTATAAAGATTTAAAAAAATTTGTAGTTTTCAGATGATCTTATAATGAACTTTGTATATATTTTATTGGTAAAATATAGTTTTAAATTTTATCTTAATTCAATTGTTTTTTTTTTAAATTAAGCGTAAGTTTAAAATTAATACATTTTTAAAAATAAATGTTTATGAAAGATAAAGAATATAAAATATTAAAAATATTGATTATAAACAATTATGTAAATATTCTTATTCAATAGTATTTTATATTCTGACTATGAATATATTAAAAAGAGGTAGGTCGAGAGGAAGCAAAAAATAAGCAATTTGCCGATCAAATATATTTTTTAATATTTCCGCAATTATTGATTTTATGTATCAAATACTTATCCTTTTCTATTATTAAATAAATCTGGACAATTTTAAGTTACACAACACAATATATATTGATAAAATTTACTGGCTCTTACTATAAATTAAATAAAATGTTACATAATTTTAAAAACAACATGTATTAAAAATTGGTAAGGATGAATATTGAATTTTTATTACTAACAAGTATAAAATAAATATCACTGATTATAATGATGTTTTTTTTGTTTTAATATTTTTGAATTATTAATATTATTAATATTTATATATTTTTTATACACTCAATGCAATGTGGTTTTTTTAGAATAATATATTCATTTAGTTCATATTTTGTGGGTTAAAGGATTATAAATTATTAAAAATCGTACGTATTATAAGGATAAAATGATTTAAGTTTATTATTTCATTTTCAAATTGTATTCAAAATTTTATTTTCGCTAATTATAAGTTAAATTAACATGTAATAAAATAGAATAAATCCTTTTAATTTTATATTCAGTAAATATTTATTAAAAAAATAAGTATTTATTATTTCTTTAACTGAAATGTTTTAAGATTATTTATAAATTATTATAGATTTTAATTCAGTATGTTATGTAATTATACAGGAAAATATTTAATTAGAAAAAAGGTTATCATAAATTAACCTATAATTTTTAATCAAAAGATACAATATTTCATCATGATTTATATTGTATTGTTACAAAACTAATTACTAAAACAAATATATGTTTCAAATTTTACTATTCGTTTATAATAAATATAAATCGTTAATTTTTTTTTTTTTTATTATATTAACATATCTACAGAAATTTTATCTATATTTTAGTATTAACTATGAGTTAAAAAAAAATTAATAAATTCATTGTTTTTTTAGTTTAGCTTATATATAAAATGTACATTGACTAAAATAAAAGAAAAAAAATCTATTTTTATTTATGTATGTGTAAACTTTTAAGGAATATACAGAAATATATTAAATACTTTCATCGGATAAGGCTGCATCATTATTGTCTTTCCTCTCGTATACCTTTAAATACGTGTTCCGAAAGTATGATAATTTTCGGATATTTATTTTTGTTATAGAATTATTTTCGTTTTTTTTATTTTTTTTAGTAATAGTTTTAAGTATGTAACCAATTATGTATTGAAAATATATTTTATGTGATAGAAAAATTATTTGAATAATTTATATATTTTTATTTTTTTAGATATATTAAATTATAAAGAATTAAAATTTATGTACGTAAGACATAAATTAAAAATTTATAAAAAGGTTTAGTTTTTTATCCACAATGAAAATAGTTTTATAATTGAATCGAATTATTGTTAAAGGTTTATTAATTCTTATAATTTCAGATCCATAAAATATATTAGTACAAAATAAAAAACAAAATTGAATAATTTTATTTGATCATGTTATAGTAGTAAAAAATGTTAATATAATTTTTTTTTCAGTTAAACTTTGTTATGTCTCAAAATTTTTCATAAAATCCAATTATAGCTAAATAGAAAAAATTTCAATAATACTGCTGATTATTTCAATTTTAATAACACAAATCTATGCAACGTATCTCGAATAAGATAATTTTAAAAATCCGATTACTGTCTAATTACTATAATGGAAATGAATAAGAACAATGTATTAATAAATAAATTTAAAGAAAATTAAACTTATGTGAAATTTAAAACTACGGCTTCTGTCTATTTACGATAATAGATAATATATTCTCTGGACAATAACAACGAAGATTATCAATTAAAAGAAAATTATCCCCTTATCACATTTCATCATCAAGGATGTTATGGTGGGAAGAAAAACTAAATCTTATAAAAGACGTGTAAAAAGAACTTGGCTTTTTGCCATTTTGACAGTTATTTAAAATAAGTTTAACTAGTGCAGTAAAGACGGACGAACACTTGTATTTGTATCAACTTTTATTTTTTCAATACGAACACTCATTCAAATGACAGCTGGGATCTCCAGACCTAAATATTTTGGAGGGGCGACAATACGCTGCTTGAAGAAATTCTGCACCTATATCTGCCTTTTTAGACATTAGAGAATCCTCAAGGTCATCTCATTGGTAAAATAATATGAAATCAACAAACAAGTAACATTACAACTATTACAATCGATATTTTAAGTTACCGCCCGACATTCGGATTTTGCAATAAAATCATTTTATTATTTATTTTTACTAATTTCGGTTTAAATAATAATTAAATTGTCACATTTAATTTGTAATTTTTTGTAATTATTAAGAATTTATGAATAAAAGTATCTTTTACAATTATGAATTCAATTTTATTTAATTAATATATCCTTGTATATATTGAGATGTAACAACTTCTTAATATAAAATTTTTAAAGAATTATTGCAATATATTTTGTTTATAATAATACAATATTCGTTCACTAAGTATGCAATAATTCTCTTTTCAATCTTTCTATTCTCACGTTTTGTAGGATAAACATTTATATAGTTTTATACTGTTACGCTCAAACAAATTTAAATTAAATTTTTTTGTTCTAGCGTATTTAAGTATTTAAAAGTTAAATTAAGAGTACTGACAAAACTATACATATCAACAATATATAATTTTATATTATAATAAAATTATAATTTAAAGTTTTATTTTCATTACATGACATATTATTCAATATCTAATATATGATACCAATATTCTTAAACTGAAATAGTATGTTTTAAGGTATTATTTCATTTATTAATATTCTTATTATTATTCAATTTTTTTTTCATTTGAAGATTGTTGTATTTTTTAATGAATTTCACTTTTGATAAAAATGATTATATAATAACATTAATATAACAAGACTTCATCAATAATATATATGTATATAAAGCGTGCTTTTTACAACATATATAATAATATACAATATTATCATTTTTTAAAAAATGCAAATTGACACAATATTTAAATGTGAAACCAAGTATGTGAATTTGTAAACTGCTATAAACCAAAGAATTTTTTTTTCATACAACGACTAACAATTATTATAAACATACAAATGGTATGAAGATACTTTAGTGTACATGAATGTACTTTTCCTTACAAATTGAACTATTTATATATTTATATTTTCGAAAAAATTAATTTGTCAGTGTTACAATGGTATTACATTAATAAAAAAATTACCTTTAATATGTAAGTTTTAAATAAATAATTATATTAAGCAATATATATATATATATATATATAATTATTACATATACATTGATCATCCACGAAGTATCGAGTTTTTTTTCATTTTGCGCCTATTCGTCGTAGAAATTTGGAAGGTGTCTTAAAATGTTGACAAACTCTTCCGCATTTGTTCCTTTTTTTTTTTTTGTTTTTTTCGATAATTAGGTGCGGCAGGATTTTACTTCGCGCGAAGGGTGTTTTTCAATTTTTTGACCCCTAATTTTAAGACCCCTTCCAAATTTCTACGACGAATAGGCGCAAAATGAAAAAAAAACTCGATACTTCGTGGATGAACCATGTATAAATTGAAATAAAACTGCTAAGAATCAAAGTTGCAATTGTTTAATGAATTTTTTAATTTTTCATTACTTGTAGATAATTTTAGTATTTTAAAAATATATTGTAACAATAATTTTTCAAATAAACCAAAAAAGTTTCTTCATTAAGTTAGATTTATAAATAATTTTCTTTTTTATATTATATTAAAGTAGTATTAAATTAAATAAATTAATTTTTTTAGTAGTTGTATGCTAATGATAAAAACATAAATAATAATTAAGATAATGTAAGCTTTGTAATTTTTATACTAAAATTTTGTCTTGTATAAAATATAATAATTTCGTACAACGTTCAATTTGTGTAATGAATGTATTTTATAATATTATAGTTTACATTTAAATTGATATTATAAATTCATAAAAAATATTTTTATTTAATTTAAAAAATTTAAAGATTTTGTAATATATTTACAATAATTAATGAAATTAAAATTTTTAAATACTTTATAACCATATGTAAATATTTTTTCCATTGTATTTAAAGTATTTAGTCTCTTCTACATTTGCACACAAAAAAAAGTTTATCACTACATTAATTAACATAAAATACTTGATAATACTGTTAATTATTATATTGTCCACTGGATGACATATTTTTCATTGTTTTCTATTTTTTCTGTTGTTTTTTTTCTTCTGATACTATTAAATTTTTATTATTGGTTAACATTTCTCGTTATCCAGTGATGCGAGTCATTATATATTCATTTAACATTTTTAAGCAATGTTGGTTGTGAATCTATTACTACATGCTTGTTTAATATTAATTAGAAGTTTTTAAAAGCTAAGAATTTTTTTTTGTTACTAAACTTTAAAAGTTTAAATCAATTCATTACTTACTTTATCTACTTCATTTAATAACCATTTCATTATAAATTTATAATTTAAAAATGAAATTTCTAAGATTAAAAAAATGTACTTTAACTTTTTATGTGCTGTCTAACACGTTGTAAATATATGACAGTGTCTTTTTAACTCCAATATGAATATGATAACACTGAAATATTTTGCTATTTTTCTTACTTTCATTTTTATCGTAAAGATATTAGAATTCGCTATGACAAGAGGGCGGATTCATTTCTCCAAAGATATTGAGTTCATATAGTGACGCAAATATAATAAAGATTAAATACCAAACCATTAGTACTATACCATATTGTCTGTCCAATTTCCAACCATTAAAATGCGTTGCAATTACTAAAAATACTACAGTTGATAGCAACGAGATTGTTGAATACGTTAGACCTGTTGATCAATGCGTTAAATATTGTTGAAATATGAACATCCTACATTATCATAACAATATATTTATAATATATTATTTTAGCTTGTTTTATATACAAAATATCTCAATGATATCTGTACCTCATGAGCATAATGAATAGCAAACTTTTTTTATTTATTTATTACCGAAGTTATGAATTAGATTATTTCTTGTTTCAAACAATATTATTTATTAAAATTATGATTTTTTCTTTTATTTTTGAATCACAAATTATTTTCGAAATGATGTTGCAACAAGACATCCTCGTTGTTGGAAGTTTTGGTACGGCCCCGTGTGCCACCTGGAACTTCCGCGGCATGTAGGTCGCTATGTTGGTAATTGTCGAGCTGTGCGACGGGCTCGGGGTAAGGAGAATAGGCCTCTCGAATCTTTTCGTCGCGTAGTCCACCGCAGTAGTCGGTGTGGACTAATGTCTTATGATCAATCGTCATCGCGGATTCCCAATTTCCGCGAATTCCCTCGCGCGGTATGGTACACATTAGCATCTAAGCACACCGAGCGCCGAGAGACCGAGGGTACTTAGTACTAGTCTTAGGAGCAAAATTCTTCTGGCCTCGATTCCGACCGTACCATCCCGCTGTACATGATTCCTTGTCAGCAAACCATTACCTGGCTCCACTGTTATGCTTCGTTGGCAGCAACCACCCTGACCGTTCATGTTTACGTGGCGGCCCAATCTTTAAAAGTTTCACTGCTTGTAGTCAAACCATCCCGCCTGTAGCCAGAATTATTCTGCGGTTAATGTGTAAATTTGCGTCCGTTACAAATTTACTATTCGCATCCACCGCAACCGTCCGCAACGTTGGCTCGTGAGTCTCCCTTTTTGCACTAGGAGTTTTGTTTTCGTTGACCACCCCTAGAGCACCGTCCTCGCAAATCGACTCTCCCTGTTCCTTTTTCCCCCCACCGATTCGGTACATCCGCCGTTAGCAATATTATCCCCTAGTTCTTTATTATCGTGTCATTATATCTCAGGTTTACTTTTCTTTTTCCCCAACGTGTCTTACTATTTATTTGTCTGTATTTATTAAAAAAACAAATAAAAATCGAAAGCAGCTCACTATCCGAAATGTCTTCGCGTGTTAAAACATTTGTAAAGTAATTATTTAATAATAATTACTTGAATTTTGGATAGTCCACGAGTATTAACGTATCCAAGTCGATATTATTATTGTTTATGTCCGCGACCCATCCGGCGTTCACTAGGCGAATAGACGTAACTTAAATATTGTAAATACTAAATTGCTACCACTGTTTTGTTTCGGGCATTAGCGGCTTCGAATTAAATTATTATATTTTTCGATTTCTAATTTTATTCCGATCGAACTTATACACTATATCATTGATTTTATATTTATCTGAGAGAGCTGCTTATTAAAGGACATCTCCTCGGTGACATTTATTTATTTAAATTTATTTTTTTTATTAATTACACCTATTAGCAACGTTTCTGATCCCTGGCAGACCGGATGTCGCTTATCCCGGCGTTAATTTTCTATAAGTTTTCAACGAGCGCTCGACTCTGCCCTTCACGGTGAAGGGCGAACGGAGCCATCGCATTACAATTTTAATCTAATAATTAAAACTGCCTTTATTAAAGGTTAAGTTGAATGTACGTTTATCAAGTTGGCTATTCATAATACAAATACTCGATTTTTAGTTGGAGTAATAAATATTTAGTATAGCCAGTATATTTATTTTATAAATAAAGCAATAGAACACTTTTTAGGTCATGAAAAAGCAGTTAGTAATACATATAAAAATTCATTAAAAAATCAGTTGATTCTTATTTTCTAAAATGCCACTTTTTATAAATAATTTTACAAAAAATATGGGTTTTTTTACTTTATTTGTTATAAAATGAAAAATTGCAATTTTAATACTATGATGTCCGAAAACGAATTGTAGCCAATAAAATTATAAAGAAAATTCATATTTATATAATTTGATAAGAAAATTTCAATAAATTGAAAATTTTTTAAATTCATTATAGAATTTGTATTTAGAAATTTAATTATGGGAATCATTGTGCATTTTATTTGTATAAAATTTTAGCTTGATTGAATTTTTAGTTTTAGCATATTATTATTTTTAATTAAATTATGCGGAAATTTACAAAGTTTTTAGCTCACTTTATTATACAATTTTTTTTTTTTTTTTTGAACGGTTTTAAAAAAATATAATTATAGTACAATAAATTCTGTATCTTACATTTTGTAAAAATCTTTCGAATTGTTGAAAATTTGAAAATAAAGATAATAAAAAACGGCTGAACGCGTAAGGTGTAGGCAGAGCCAAGAACCGAGAGATTGAAATATACAGTAATAGGAGTGAAATACGTGCAAACCAAATCCGCATTTGTCAATTTTTCCATTGACACTGTGTGTTAAAATTACAACTTTTTATTTCTTAACCAAAAAAAGGAAAAATAAATGCATTTTTTCGTTAAAATTATTGATAAAAAACCTTTACATTTTTAATGTCATTTTAAAAAACAAAAATCTATTGACTTTTTTACGATTTTTGATATAAGTAGCTAGCTTTTTTTACTAACGACTTGAAAAGTGCTCTATTGTTTGGTCTATTAATTCTTTTGAAAATAACATTAGACTTATAAATGTTTATTATATTGATATTTAATTTATAATGATAAGTTATTCTTAATAATAGTTCACTAATATATGTCCATTTTTTTACATTAAAACTGTTTAAAATACTTGAATTTTGTAAATATTTTAAAAATTGTAATTACCTCTGCTAGTAACATTTACATGTGATCCAGGTTGTATTATGGCAGTTTGAATAAACCAAGGCAGTCCAAGGCAAACAAGAATATCAAAAACGTTACTACCGACCGCATTGCTGACAGCCATGTCTCCAAGACCTTCTTTAATTACTGCTAATGAGGATAACGCATCTGGTACGCTTACACCTGCAGCAATAAACGTCAAACCCATCACGGTGTCAGGGATTCCTAGTGTACTACCTAAAATAATTTAAATAATAAATATTGTAAATGTATTATGGTCATAAAAGATCGTTATTAGATTAAAACCGGTTTAAATATTTAATTTAATTTGAAAAACTGATCACTGTTTAAGAGTTTTTGATTGCCGAAACACATTATACATTATTTTAGAATTTTACCGAAGTTTAAGTAATTCCAATGTTAATATTTACTCTAAAGGGTATGATTATTAAGAAATACACAGTTTCAAGTTACTCAGTTGTCTTAAAAAAAAACAAAAAATATTTGAAAATAAATGAGATGGGGGAGGCGAGGAAATGAAGACGCTGATAATACCAAATTTTTTAATAATGGCATATAATATAAACAAATATTAGAAGAAAAATATGCAAAACAATCAATTGAAGTTTCACATTCAGCATTTATGTAAAATTATGCAATAAAGTGCATGTATAAAATATAAAATTTTATAAATATATTAAAAGGTACAAATTTTTTTTAACGATCACTGCATACCTATAACTGCTTTTACTTTTGATGATATTAAAAATAATTGAAATAAAATTTATTTAAACGTAGAGTTAACTTGAGATTATAAGCTTATATTTATTCTCTATAATTTTTTTTGTCATATAGTCTTGAAACATACTTAGACGCTCAAGTTATATATCAACTTAGCGCATACTACTACACGATTAAATAATTCTTCTTTTTTAATAATTACTACATAATTTTATAATTTTAGATAATTTAATTTAAATTATATGAATTTATATAAATAAAATTTATTAGTTCTTTATGGAGTATATTTTAATAAAAAAAATTATTATTTAGTTACAGAGTTAATTATATTATACTAATTACAATTATTTACATAAATTGATTATATAATTATATTAATAAATTAATTTAACATTGTTTTTATATAATTTTAATTATTACTTTTTAAAAGTTTAATTACTATTTAAAGTTTGGAATCAATTAATTAAAGTTGTTTTGTATGTTATTGTCGTATGCCAATTCATGGATTTAGTTAGGGTAGGGACATCGAGAAATTTGACACCTCAATAGATGGATAAAGGAATGAACGTTGAAGGTTACTATAATAGTAGTCAAGAGACAATAGATGGGATATAATTAATGTGGAGAGATAATCTAGTAAATTATTTGGATACGATAAATGAGTGCGATCTTGTCTTGTAACTTATTCTGCGGATCTGACCTTTATTGCTAGTTAACCCACCGATGTGTATTCACCTTCTTTATAATACTCACTGATTGACAATACAAGAGACATAATTACTAAACTAACTGAACTATATGATTATACTACTCTTCTGTCAAATTTGATAATAAATAATAGTAATCATATTACTTGGGTTTTTTCCTTTTATATTATAACTAAATTCTTAGACTAAACTCAATCTCATCGGATTACGACACAATCAAATTCCGATTGTAATTACATAAAAATATTCATATGTAACAATATAAAAACTTTATAGTAATAAATTAAAATTTACCTATGATTGTAATCATCCATACCATAATATAACTATAAAAACTAATCCATATCATAGAAATACAGAATATGAAAGGATACCAGCTCCTATATTTTTCCTGTCTACAATCAGGCATAGTCAAGCGACACATATAGTGAATAGGATAAACTAAACCCCAAGTAAAAAGTCCCCATATTCCTGCATCAGTCGGTTTGACTAACGGTGACACTTCGTTTATATTAGATTCTTTAGCTTTATAATACTGAGGTTGTTTGAGTACTGCAGATCGAGCTGGTTGCTGATTTTGTTGTCGTTGGTCGGGTGCTGATTGTGTCTGTTGTTGATTCGCATATTGTTGCTCTGCTTCTTGTCGTGACTCATTCCATACTTCATTTGAATTCCACTGCTCAGTTGTACTTTGATTCCATGCATCATTTGGATCCCATTGGTTATTTGATATTGAATTATCATCTTGCCAATTTTTATAACTCGTATCACCAGTTGAATAACCTATAATTGCAATAATAAATTTTTATTTAAATTTTCTTTTTTTAAATTACAAGGATTTTATATTATTATTGATATTAATTTATTTATTAAGTTTACTATATTAACTATAAAAAATTAAATAAATGTCATAATAAAATAATAAATAATTTTATTGATTAAACGTTGGTACTAAGTTGATTTATAAATTAAATATATGTAACGAATTATAACAAAACAATATATAATTTTCGAAATATTTGACATTTATTTACACTTACCTTGATTAATTTTTGACTGATCAACTGGAATTTTATTTGGATCAGTGTAACCTTGGCGTTCTTCCTGCAAGCTTTTATATGTAACAAGAGCACTTTGTTCAGCAGGTTGTTCCTCATCTTTTGGTAACCAAGGAATATTATAGGATTTTGCCCAGTGCTCTAATGAGCCGTTAAATGATAGAGCAATGCAATATATTGCGTAAACTATCAACATTAATAATGATTCTCCCCTAAAAAAAAGTTTATTTGAATTTTTATTAATTGGTACACTTTTTTTATTGTTATAATATAATTTTAAATAATTTCAATAATATTTTTGTATTACAAATAATTGTCAATATAATTGTATTATAGTTAATTAATTCAAGTTTGTTAATATCCTTTTTTACTCATCTACTTCATAATGCAATAATTAATAAAGATAATAATCATTTAAATTTAATATTATTATTGTAATTATTATTAATATATAATTTCGATCTTCTAGTCTTAGAATAGCATGGATATTATCTATTAATTGAACAATATATTTTAAATAAATACAAAGAGTAAATTGCACTTTCTTTATATTATTTAAATTATCCACGCGATACAGACGATTGAAAAATTAAACCTCTACATTCATTCAACCTCTACACCTCCCATCTTATTATGTATCTTCTTTTGACGTTTCTGCATATTATCTTCGCTATATAGTTTATGTTAATTCCGTCTTTTTCTTTTTTTAATTACTTTGGTAGTCCTGTCACTTTTAGTTTTCCGCTTGTTTTATTATACTTCCTCTCTAATATCCGACTTTATTATGTTTTGTTTTTTTATATCCTGTTCTCTCTTCTTTAACACTAATAATATTTTATTAATTTTTTTTTTATATTCCATATTTATTTCACTAATTACGAAACTACGTTATGATTTTTTATTTTTCTCTTTTTTTATTATTTCTTTACAATTTTTCTCTTAACACTTTCCAGTTATTCTATTTTAATTCTTTCTTTTCCTTCCACTCCCATATTTCTACTTTATATTCCATAATACTCTTTATTAAAATTCAAATAACATTTTCTTTCTCTTAAATCATTTTTACATTTTCATTCTTCTAAGATTTAAATCGTTTTGCTGCTGTTATTCCTTTATTTCTCCTTTTTTTCGACTTCATCAGCTTTGTTTATATACTAACTCTATTTCTCCTATCTTTACAAACTTCCTTAGTATTCTCATAATATCTTTCATTGCTCTCATATTTTGATATGTTAATATTATTTTGTCTGCAGAGGCCAGTGCTCATAATCTTTTGTCTCTTATTTTTATCGTTTGTTCAGTATTTTCATATGTTTTTTTTTCATTTTTTATACCGTTGGATTTCATCCCCACTTGTTCTTTTTTCTTTTTATTTTTTTCCACACATAGTAGTCTCGATTATTTTTTTGGTTTCATATACTTTTCTTTCTATTTCCTATAACATTACTCCTAAAACGTCTTCCTCTTTTAAACCTTTCATTCATTTTCATAGTTTATTCATTTATCCTCATGCCTAATTTTACTATTAAAATTTTTCAGAATTAATTATGTAGTTTTATCATGATAGTTACTCTCTTTTATATATTCCTGTTTTTCATTGTTTTCATTATTATATATTTTTATTGTTTTTTTCTTTTGTTCCTTCTTATATTGCTGGTTCTAAAAATATTTCTATTCTTTCTCGTCTTACATCAACTTTTATTTCATTTCATTTTTTTTGCTTTCGATTAAAAACCCTTCAAATATTCTTCCTGTTTGTTTTTTACATTTTTCTATCATTTTGAATATTAATTGTTTTAATAATACTTTTCTGTAGTGTTTCTTGTACTTTTTTCAATCTTTTTTTCTGTTATGCACATAAAGTCTGCGTCACTCACATATTTCCAGAAATCTTAATTTTTATTTTAGATTCCTACTGCATTTGATAACAGAGTCTTTCTTTCTTTCTTATTCTTCTGTATTTTAACTTCTTATCTTTTTTCTTCTTATATTCCTATTCAATAATTAATTTTTTTCCTGCTCTCTTTATGAATACCCTAGACTTTTTTATGTTCCATTTTCTCATTTATTTTTTTTTGTCTACTCCTTAAAGCTTTGCCAGTTTGAATTTATTGTTACAATGAATTCATCTGTTATTTAGACATACTTTTTCTATTAATTTTTTAACATTAATGAGTTTTTTTTATTTTGCTAAACCATTGATTTCCTCCTACATGTTTTTATTTTTATCGCATATATAGTATATTTAAACTCCTATCTCCATTAAACTATTTAATTACTTGTATCACTTTCATGCTTCTTTTTTTATACTTCATTCTATTCTACAACTATCATTTTTCAACTTCTTGTTATTTTCTTTTACCTTGAATGTCACTTTCTTTCAATACAATATTTCTTCTATTATTTTATATAATTACAGTTCTACACCTTCCTTTTTTACTTTTTTTATTTCTATACCTTTACTATACTTTTCTTCTTATATCTTTTTCCTTCTCTTGAAACATCTTTGTCACGTTTACCTTTCTCTTCATCAGTTATGATCTAGCTTCGGATCACTCACTTAATGTTGACGTTAATGATATTTTGCTTTCTCCTAATTTTTTGCGCCTTATCTCTTTTACTATCACTATCTTACCCTTATTTCTCTTTTAACCATCTGTATCTTTCCTCGATGTTTATTAGTCTTGTTCCTCAGATTTTATTTTTTCTTCTTCTCCATTTTATTAATTTATCTATTTTTTGTATTTTTTCTACTCTTTACTTCATTTTTTTCATTTTTTCCACTATCCTTTTTTTTATTCATTTTACCGTTTTTTTGTCATTAACTTCACTTTTTGTTCCTTTTTTTCTCTTTAAATGTTGTTTTACTTATTCTATATTCTCTATTATTTTTACATTATTTTAATTCCTGTTTTGTTCTTTTTTTTTATTCTTTTCTTCTTTGCATCCCTTGGCTGTTATCGAAGTTTGACTATTCTTAACAGTGTTAATTGTTTCGTTCCTGTTTACATTTTTTGCACTAATTTTAACTTTATTTTTTACAAAAACTTTTATACATTTATAATATATATTTTATCTTTTTTTTTTAATTACTCTCCCTTTTTTATTTTCTCTCCTTTCACATATTCTTAACATCTTTTTTATCTCCTAACATTCATATATTAATTTTTTACTCCCTACAAATTTGCTATAACTTTTCGCTACAGTTGCCATTAAACCAAATGTTCCCATTAAAATTTTATAATATTATACGAAATTGAATATTGTTTTTAGGAAGTAATTATTAGAAAATATCAATAATAAAATTGAAAATTTTTAAAAGTTCTTAATTTTTCTAAGACATTAAAAAATATAATTAAAAAACAGATTTTTAAAATCACTTACCATGAAATAGATTCATTGGCGATAGTACCAAGCATCACTAGGATAGATATAAAGTAAAAAAAGCAATCCCGGCAAAGTGGCCACCAATTTAATTTGGATACCGTGCTGGTGTAGAGACCACATACAGATATTACGAACATTATATTAAACACAGCACTACCTATCACGCCGCTAACCTGTGTATTTTAACATATACAGATATATTATGATATATTTTTATAATGTTTTATAAATAAGTGAAATGTAAAATTTGCTTGTTTCCTAATTAAATGTAATAAATGAAACACACAAATAATTTGAAATATTGAGAAAAGTATTGATTATTAATGGCTATTATTTCATACTTTTTTTTTAAATATAACTATATAAGTAACATTATAAGCAAATGAAACGAGCTTTCTCTTGAGTGTAAAAACAACAATTGGTTATTCGTTGATATTTCTAGAAGTTGGTTATTTCGTTACTTCATCAAATCATTTTTAAAATATAATATAAATAAAAATAATACAACGGATACATGATAAAATTAATAAACATAATTATCTTAATACAAAATATGAAAGCTCTGATGTGCAGGCGACTTTCTGACAGCGTCAAGTTTAACTGTACTGAGCGAACGCTTATGTTTCCATTTTTTATATATTATATGTTTTGTCACGATCGAAAGTGTGTTTTTAAAAAATTGGAATATGTTCTTGTCCAGTATTTTTCTATTATTCCAGTCAATAGTATGATTTTGATTTTGTTATGAAATACATATGATTGAGGATTATTATTTAATTTTTTGTATTTGGAAATTCTTTTTTTTTAAACGACACTAAGATTCTCCTAAATAAGACACATTACAGCTCTTACGTTGAAAAACGCCTACAGTAACCCATTTTTCATTAATATCCTTATTTAATTTAATTACATTTTTTAGTTTATTCTTGAAAATGGGAACAGTATAAATGTTATATTTTTTAAATTTATTAGTGAATTCTTGAAAAAAATTTTTAATTTACGGAAGCGAAATTATATTGTTATATTGATTATGATTTTTCCGTAAAGAATTATTATATTTAATTTTTCTCAGCTTATTATTAATATATTTCTTGGAAAAGTAATAAAAATAGCCATTGTTTTTTAGACGACTTTACTATCATTCAATCTGTATGATTTTTTGTACCAACCTTCAAAAGATACACATATAAATTTAATCCTTCTTACACAGTTGGTTCATAGGATATAACATTGTGAGTAAAACAACTTTTGTTAGAGTGTTGTTTCATGAAGACAATGAATCATGTCACAAAATAAACGAAAATGGTGTCAAAACTGCATGAATTACGCTACGTATTGCTTAACCAGCCACTATATTATTCAGATCTAGTTCCCAGTAACTTTTTTCTGTTTGCAAACCTCAAATGAATATTTTTGATTTATGTGTAAATTATAGATGTTAATAATAGTTATTGAAAACCTTTAATATAATATGTATTTTATTTTATTTTTCATACATAAAATAATTCCATTTCTTATTATTAATTAATTTTTGCACCGTCCGGTCCATTGAAGCTAATTTTATCAGTCAGACTCTATGTCGAGAAGACAGTTGCTGTTACTACTGGACCACTGTTAGGCATGTATGCTCACCAAGAGCAGACATGATTTTACGTTAAAAGTTAGTAATGTCCGGTCTTTTATACACAAATTTACCAATTCGGATCACCTGAATACATATAGAGCCGTCCTTTTACTCGTATATATTGTTTAATTGTATATTACACCTAAATATTTATCCCAATTCGTTTGAGTCATCTAAATACTTTTAGAACCCATCCAGGAATTTATATTGTTTTCATATAATATAATCAATTTGCATTTTAATTATCAAGTATCTATCCTTTTAAACTCAAAATAGTGTGCCGCATATTGTATTCACCAAGATTAGCTCGTAGAACTTAAATACCTAATTATAGCGTATAAACAATAGCTTTTAAACATTCTTTTGTTTACGCTCAATTAACGTGTGTAACCACGCTTATATTTGTTTGTATGTTCAAGATAGCCAAAGTAATAAGCACCAAGGATAATATAAATTATTTATAACTTGTGTTTTTAGCAATAGAGATATTATATCATAGAGATACAATATCTGAGGAGAAAATTTTTTGAAGCCTCGGTAATGCATTGGATCTATAGTATATTAAGCAATGATATTATTGCTTTAATCAATAATTAAAAGTCTATTCAGAATAAAATAAATCAGTAACATTAACATTGAAAAGCAACATGATTTCAAGAAAATTTTATATCTCATAAAAAGAAATCTTCATCTCATGTATTAAAAGCCTTATCTTTTACAAGATAAGCACATAGAAACTAATGTCATAAGGCGTAACTATCAAGGAGAGTAGTTCTAAAGGAAGAAATTTTGTATTTTGGCATTCAATATTCACATAAAAGTTGAAAACGTAGTTATATTTTTTACTACCACAGGAAGTAAGTGAATCAATTGAATACTATCATAAGAAACAACATACAATTCCAAAGACACACTAAGTAACTAATGATTTGAAAAGATGTGAAATCGCAAGATGAAGTAATAAATCTGGCTTAATTTCTGTTGAACAAATTCGTTCTGAACAACCCAAAAAGCAGCGAGCGATCATTGAAACAAATAGATGATTTATAGAACTGATTGTATACTTAATATCTATCCGAATATACTAAATGACGGTAAACTCTCGAACAAAAAGCAGGACATTATAATTTTATAATTGTTCGTCGCTTTCTCTCGCCGTCGGCTTTCTGTCAGCAAATGACCGCGCCACTTCCCGTAGAATAACGACACGGGGGGCCCTAATTTTATGGGGACTCGGAACTTGACGTGCAGTAGGACGCTTTCTCCCCCACAAACTGCGCGTCATTCCTTTACGGAAATTTGAGAAGAGCGTCCGGGTTTTCTGCATCCGATTCATCAGCTCTATCCTTTAGTTATCGACGCTTCACGCGCCTTGTCACCGGGTAATTTTGGATCACCCTCGAGCGACCTCGTGCTTACCCGTTCACGAGAGTGTGCGTGCGGCTGTACGAAAGGCGTACCCGCGCAAGCGAAGGCTCGTCTTCACGCCTCTGAGAGAAACAGTAGCCCCAGTGACTTTATCCTGCGGTCTCAGAGGCTCGATCCAGCAGCCCCAGAGGCTCCATACTTCAACCCAGTGGCCTGATCATCAGGTGATCACATAAGCCCGCAGCGGCATCATCGCGACTCGGAGGACGTCGCCGAGTGAGGCATCAAGACGCGACTCTTCCACCACAGCACAACTTGGTATATGCAAATTTTGTCTCGCTTTTTTCACTCGATCGAGAGCGGTTTTTTACGTCTAGTACCGCGAAGCCAATAAATTAATATTTGTAAGGCTCAATCGTCTTGTTTTATTTTGTTCAATAATCACTTATCTTCCTCACCCCTTTTTCTTATTTTCTATATTATTAGTAGCATTCTGCTCATTTGCATTATAATTTGTTAAATAATAATAATTATTTTTAATCCAGTGTACATGGTCTGTGCAAAAAGTAATGCGTTTTATTTATTTTTTTTATTTTTTATTTTTTTGAAGCCCTTATTTGTTGTAGCGGTTTGACATAATAAAATTCTTTTAAAATATTGCTTTTAATAATTTAAAAGACTTTTAAATGTTAAAAAAAAATCTTTAAGGATAAAATTACATGTAAATTGCAATTAGAAAAATTGCATAAGGATTTCCAGAAGGTCACCGATGGGCCCCGTTTTCAGCACCCAAAAGAACCTAAATCGATTTTAACACCAAGCATGTGCATAAAATTTGAGTTCAGACCATTATTTAAGAATCAGGGTAATCGATGATACCCTTAAATTATCAACACATTCATAGAATTACTTTAAAAAATTTTTTTTAACATTAAAAATCTAGTATTTTTATCAAGCCAAAATTTTACAGCAGAGCGCTACATTACTAGACGGTTCATTGCTTCATATTACAAAACTCAAAAAAATTATTTGCGCAAATGCAAATCCTGCCACTTCTAATAATCAAAAAATAAAATAAAAAGGATAAACAACAAAAAATTTTCCCACACATTTTCCGACCTTCCTGAAATCGCTACGATAAATAGTGGCTTCAAAAAAAAAAAAAAAATAAAAACTCGTTACTTTTCGGATAAACCATATACTTCTTAGATTTTTTAAAATTAATTTTTAATTTTTATTCATTTTTTTAATTCATGTATGATATATTCATATACAGTTCATTTACGATATATTAAGTTTTATAATAAAATGGAAAAATGTGTATATTAAGTTTTGATCTATATAGTTATTTTCATATATAATCAAATTATTTTTATTAAAATGAATTTATCTTCACCTACATGATTACAAATAGTTAAGGTCTACAAAAAGAACAATTTTTTATCTTATATGAGTATTTAAGACGTAATAAAAAATCAAAGTTTTTTAAATACTCGCGTATGTAATATTATTATTAATATTCATATCAACAATCGCATATATAACGAATTCTGGAAAGAAAGGAAATAGTACATGCATCTGCAAAGTAAGACAAAGCGTTAGGAAATTGATGATGGAGGGACCGACTTAGAAGCGAGTAACGTAAAAGTCGTGAGTAATAAGAATCTCTGAATTCGTTATTTATTGGAAATTCCGCGACGAAGCCGAGAATGAACATGTGATGGTTAATCTAAGGATAATAGCGAAGATAGCTGACAGGACGCTAATTAAGCGTCTGGAAGGTACTACGGACCCAGGAGGGAGAATTCGCAGATTTGCAATTCTCCATTCAACGTAGGTAATGAGTAAAATCAAAGGAAACTTGCGGAGACTTCGATTGAGAATGTTAAATGGGTTAACATCTTGAGAATATTTCGGTTCAGACCTCCTTCATAAGAAATCGTAAACAATAGAATTGGAACTTAGATGTTTCTTTAATACGACTGGTTACTTTGTACGCGATCGTGTTTAGAGTCACAGGTTACTCAATCGATTATATTACACTTAAAATTGCACTCTCTATTTTGTTATTTGTTGATTAGAATAAATAATATTCTATCTTCCTAACTAACATCGTTGCATTTGTTTCATTACCGAATCTTACAAAGGTCGAGGCGCTTTTACCGCTTTGGCTAAGGCAGAGTTGAACCTGGTATACGTTACGTTATCGCGGATTAATAATTGAAGGATAATTATAAACCTATCGCGTCAATTTAAATATGTAACAAAATTAATAATTTAAATATATTTATAATATAAAGAAAAATCCCTTTTCATAATTAGAAACTTGGATATCAATAAGGAGATTATTGTTGACGATACTAGAAATTAGTAATCTAAGAGCATTAAAAAAAACAGGAAAATGCTATGATAATTGGAAGACATTCTGATTTAAAAAAATGATTGTTAGATTTACCAAGTCATATTATTAACAAATTAGAGTCAAATAAATAACATTAATTAAACGAATGAGTTATTGATTAAAAGAAGGTAACGTCATGATGACTAATAGTAATAGATATCATTGTAAAACTATTACCAGCATCTAAGTGATGTTAATATATTTTACTTCAAGATTTAGTCACAAAATATTATTTATTATAATAAAAGGAAAATAAATTTATCATCTGTGATTAAGGGTTTTCAGAAAAGAAAATTTCAAAACTCCAGAAATATTACTATCAGATAAAATATAAAGGATAATTTCTTGAAAAACAAGGGTAGTATGAATTTTAAGAAGGTAGATAGCTATTGTGTTAAAGAAGAAAAAATGATTGAAGTATGCTATCATTTTTTGGAGAGGGAGATGAAAGAGTTTAGTTGGTAAAAGTTTTATAAATTAGTATTAATGAATACACTATTTACTGTCATTTAAATTTTGTTTTGATAAAATACGACACTAAAAGTAAGAGTTTCAAGTAGTAGATCAAGAGAACAGTAAGTTTTTTTATAAAATCCTCTCCATGCATAAAGGCTGCATAATAAAGTCAAGGTGAAAATAGTGGTTACTGATTTTACCCCTTAAAACAAATCTCATGAAGAAGAAAAATATATTACTGCTAAAATCATACAAAAGATGTTACTTTAGGCTTTTGCATTTAGATGTACCATTTAGGATATATAAACTATAAGATAATTAATATGACTTAACATAATATAATAACTCGGAAAAATTTGGTATAATTTATAAAGTATAAGAAATTAAAAAGTAATAAATAGATAATATCTTAAAAAAGCAGTTAGATGTATTATAATTAAATCTAATATAATATATATTTATTCAATCAGTTATTCATTTCTAAACCACAGTTATTTTATTAATTAAATTTTAATTCTTTTATCAATATTATATTTTATCCATATTCCATACTTTATGAATATAAAATAACGAGTTAAAATAAATATTTAAAAATCAAAATATAAATTATAATATGTATACTTTTAAATATATTTTTATTTTATTTAAATTTCTCTAAATTAAATATTTGAGGAATAGGGATTACTTACTCCAATGTCATCTTTAGCAAAAAAAACTCCTATAACAACAGTTGCTAATTCCGGAGCAGAAGACCCAGCTGCCATAAAAGTAGCACCAGCCACATCAGGAGACAATTTCAATTCTAAAGAAAAACATTTGAATTATTAATATATTAAAAAAAAAAAAATTATATTCAATAATCTGTAACTTTAATTAAATTGCTTCTATATATGTGAGCAAAAATTAAGTAAATAAATAAAATAAATTTTTAAATATAAAGAAATTTTTTTGAATGTATGAAATAAAACTCACCCTCACATATTCGATCTAAGCTAGCAACAAAATAATCATCACAAACGATGGCTAATCCGAGGAATGTATATATGGCAATGATCACGTGGATAATAAGGCCTCCATGTTTGCGAGTATATGGACCCATGAGGGGCCGCGGAAACTGTTCTATGGCTGGTGGCGAACAATTTTCGCGCCTAGGTCGCCACGTTGGGTGTAGATCATTAAATGACGTTGTGAGTTGAAGATTTGATGATGGCTACATATAGATCAATAGATATGCAATAAATGATACACAAATGACAAAAATAAGTAGTTTAATATTAATGTAATTTTTTTTAATCTAGTAAAAATCATTGTTGGAAAATGTAATCAATCTTTTATATATCATTATAAAATATATATTTTATATATATCTTTTATAAAAATTAGTCATGTAAATAACCACTAATTTCAATTTAATTGAATGATGAAAGAATTAAAAATATGTGTTTTAAAAATATTATATAATTTATAATTGATACTAAAACAATAAATTTTGTTTTTAATACATTTATTTAATCATCATTTAAATATTTAAATTATTTTAATTCATAAATTATACATAAAATTTTTTATACATGTATTATTTTTTAAAAGTATTGATTAAAATTATCATTGAATACATTATTAAAAATTAAATAGTTTTATAATTTATCAATACTATTATATTTATAAATCATATTATAATCAAATTATAATGTACATATTTTATTTTGAATTATAAATTTGTATTAAATTAAACATACCAAATCATTAGATTTGTTTAATCCATCCTTGGTAATTGTTACATTTATACTTTCATCCTTCTGTTTCAAAGTTGTAGCACTTATGGACATATTAACTGGTATTTCTTTCTTTACATCTTCTTGTATGTTATTAGAAGAGGTTGATACAAATTTTTGTATTGGAGTTTCAGTAGCTTTATTCGAAATTGTAGAGGAACTAGAAAATGAGGATGAGATTAACTGGAAGAGTACATAAATTAAGAAAAGACCAATATGTAGAGGTAGTCTATCCATACGTCTGCGCCGTGGCCTTAGCCTTTGCCTTTGCATTTTCTATAAAATATTATTTTTTTTTAAGTTTTTATATCTTTTTAGTTTATCTCATTAAGTTAAGTATCTGAAGTTCAAAGTAGTGCTAGATTATAAATGAAAAATTTTTTCATAATTATGAAGTTAGGTATCTGAAGTTTAAAGTAATATTAAATTATAAATTAAAAAATAAATTTTAATTTATATTTATTTAATTAAAATATCTATTATTGAATATTTCTTATTATTTTATTATTTAATTCTATTCTTATAACAATTCAAAAAATAACATTTATTATTTAATGAAATGAAAAATTTATCCCAAAATGAGAAAAAAAATCTTATTTAAATTTAATTATCAATTTTAATATACACATAAAACAATACAGAATTATAATTATCTAAATAAAAATTTAAATTTGAAAAAACAAAATTTTTTTATAGTAAATTATTAAGAAACTATAATTATAATTACAAAATTTTAATTCTCTTTTTTGATAATAATATTTTTTGTAATACTTATTATGCTATAAATAATTCAACCTGTTTCTACTATGAAACTTTTTGTGAATAAAGTTTATTTTGATTTAATTCACAATTGGGTACACTCATAAATAGTACTTAAAATATTCTGTTCAAATACTTATTTGCCATTTAAATTATATTTTTTAATAAAAAATTTAAATGAATTGATTCATTTATCAATAAAAATTAATTTTTCTTTAAATACCAACCATTATAATTTCAAAACAACATGCATTTTTTTATTCTATTAACTACTATGCATTGTAATTGTCCTATACAGTTATGAAAACAAAGAAAACCACATTTGTTAAACATTAAATAAATATCATATTTATTACTGTATTGCTGGATAATAACGCGTATTATAACTGCAACAATAATTTTATACACTTGTGCATACATAAGATTTAATAATGAAATACACTAGTTTGTATGCCAAAATTACTCTACACGTATTCATTATGACTTATACATAATTTCAATAAAATTAGCCTTTTATTAAAAAAAAAGAGTTAATTGGAAGCACTTTTTTATTTTATTAATGTCACAATATTCTTTCATTAAACCATCCTCTATGATTAATAGGTTAAGTTAACGTTGAATATTATTTATATGATCGATGAATGCTTAAGTCTTAAATATTTAATTTGTAATAAGATATTAATATTTAAAAATAAATCAAATGATCTATTTTTTATATTTGAAATTTTTTAGATCAAGAAATAATTTTAATATGTGAATTTTTAAATGTAGTTTTTAAAGTTTTAAAAACTATTCGTACTATGTAGCGTACATTATAAACATTATTTACAAATAAAAAATCTTTCCATTATATACCGACTAGTAGTTTTTCCTTGACTAAGTATAGGTAAAAAATTGAATAGCATTTAATGCCCTCTTACTTACTAATTTTAAATCTAGTCAAAAATTTTAATAAAATTTACGAGAAGATATTTTTAGAAATTGTTTAATAATTTTGTATAATAATTTAACTCATATAGCTTATTTTTCAGTGTTTTTTGAGTCAAGTAAATTACATATTAATAATAAAAATAAATATATTTATATACATAACTGTGATATATAATTATATAGAAAAAAATTTGATTTACCGGATAACTATAATAATAATTATTATGTCTTTAAAGTTTAATAAATTATATAATATGTAACGTAAATATAATAACTTCTACAGATAAAATTCAATTTTCTTAAATAAAGTAAATAATAAAAAACTAAAATAATAAAATATTTCAGTTATTCATCCCATTCATACTTTCATAAATAATTATAATAAATATATTTAAACTCTAAATTCAATAAATATTCATATTCATTTCTTATTTTTTTGTTTTACTTTTTTTTTGTGTTTTCTTTTTTAAAAAATCATTTTATCGTTAATTATTTTAATATTTTAGATACATTTTTCTTTGTAATACATTCATAATATGTATGTTATGTTAATCAAATATCAAATTTCTATAAATATAAATTATACAAATACAATATCTATATAGATTAGTTATTATAGTACTGTTTTTTATGTAATGATATATGTGTTGTTAATTCAAATGATTATAACTGAAACAAGATACATGTCTACTAAACACATTTTCTATTTATATTGAAAGATCGTTATTTTAAAAATATCGACTCAAAATTAAAAAAAAAAACTCTGTAGATAGTACGATGCTAATGCAAATTTTCTTCTATTACTGTCTTGCCGCTATCGAGATGAGATAAGAAACCTAGACTATGTCTTTTCTTTATCTCAATTTTACAAAGAAAGTCGAATTTAAGACCATCCCTTAGGTTACGAGGAATAATTATAAATGCTTCATAAATTAGGTTAACTTAAAAAGATGTACATAATTATAGGAGGTGTACATAATTTAATTCACTTACGCTTAATAAATAAGGAAAATCTGTAATATCTGCAACAAGAATTTCTCAATAAAACATATTTTTTATAAATGTCCCAACTTCAAACAAGAAATAAGTAAATTCAAGCTAAATGATGAAATAAGATAATTTTATACTTATTTAACAAATTAACTAATGTAATAAAACATTTATTTGAATAAAAATAAGTAACTTATTATAAATACATAATAGTATGTAAAATTAATTAATGTTTGACAACGTTCTATTATATTATAACATGTATTGTTGTACGATATTGATGCTACTAATAACTATATTGTTGGTGCAAAAATAAATAAATAAATAAATAAAGAAGGCATGCCTTAAGGAACTCTATTCATTTACGAATAATAAATTTTCATGTTAGTAGATGTCACGATCAGTAATAAGGGTCTCATGAGGCACTGATAGCAATTATATAAAGTGTGTTCTTGTATTTTTTCATTATAATAGTGTATTAATACCATATCGCTAAGAATGATATTAAGTGGTAGTAAAAACATAAGAACGTAAAACAACAAAAATTTACATTACAAACATACACGGTGATTTGAGAATTAAAACCATCAATCTACAAACAAATTAGCTACTTCATAGTAGAATAAACACACACAATTTACATAAATATAAGCATTCAACGGATAAACATTAGGCTAAGTGAAGATTAGTCGAATTTTCCCATTTATTTTAAACTAACATCACTACTATTGTTTAAATATATTTTAAAAATTTCGAAGTATATATTTGATTTATTTATTTTTTTTTATAAATTCCAAAAAAGTGATAATTTTATGTGTGATATTAGATAAGATTCCTACTGAAATTCAAAGCTCAAAAAGCTTGAAATTCAAAATCAAAAAGCTCAAGAAAAACAAAGCGAGAGATATAGACGGAATAAGAAAACGAAGCATGGATATACAGAGGAGAACAGATCAATATGTATTTTATGTAAATTCTTTTTTATTTTCATTTAGTTATTTAAATATAGTATACTTTCTATATTTATATTTTTATAGTAATATTCCTTCATAAAAATATAAAATTAAATTTATTAAAAACAAAAAATGCTACAATTTTTTATGATAATAAAATATTGAAGAATGTAAGAAATATGTATACATTTCGTAATTAATTTATTTCAGATTTTTAAAAAGTGTATATAAAGAACATCTCACTAATGAGATAACAATTTTTTAATGTTAGTTTTTATGTTAAATTAGTTTAGCTTTGTATAGACAATATTTGATAAATTTTAAACAAATATTAAAAAGAAAGAGAGAAAGAGAATTAAAAAAAATTTTTTGTACTTTAAACTAACATATAAAAATCTGTAAGAATTAGCTAACTTATTTCTAAAAAATTGATGTTCAAAATTTTGAGGTCAGCACAAATAAAAGTAAAAAGTAAGATTAAAGATATTCCATAAAAAAACAAGAAATAAAAAGAAAATGAGAGAGATAATTATTGTAGTTGTCAGCATGATCAAATTACTCATTTCAATAAAGTTTTTTTTTAATTTTCGTGTTTAATTTTTTTTAAAAATAATTTTACACAATTAAAAGGTTATAACACATATAAAAGCTTATACAATAAAAAAATTAACCGAAATTTTTAGTGAAAAAATGAAAGTACCACAGAAAATATATTATTTAAGTATGATGGTCTGTTAAAAATAAGTAGAAAGTTTTATGTATAAAAAAATATAAAAAAAATGATTGCTTTGTATTTTAATGTCAATAATAATGTTAATATTGATCAGAGTATGTACATATATATATAGATATATGATTACAAAACGAAATAATTAAATATACGTATGTATGTATCTAATTGCATTAAAAAAAAAATTAAATTTATTTTATTAGTATTAAAAATGTATCAAATAAGATAATAATAAAAAAAAGTTAATATAAAGGAAATGACTTATAAATTTTTACATTTTTAAAATTACATTTGAAAAAGAATATAAATTGAATACAAATTAGCTTTAATTCAAAATTTTATTTTATTTTTGTCGTTTAATATTTTTGTATACATAAGGTTACATAATGATTTATGAAAATATACTATCCAGCATATTTATGCCCTATGATATATGTATGTATTATTAATGATTCAATCAATAGTTCTGGACGATTAGCATTTTAATTTTGTGCGAAAAAAAAGGAAGCCCAAATACAGATCAATATATTAAATATAACAAGTGTATTTTATAATATAAAATTATATAATTTAATTTTTTAACATTCAATAAAAATAATACAATCATACCTTTCGATTCTGTTGCGGCTTTCCTTGGTCTTTTACTTTGCCGCTGATTTTGTTTATCTCACTCGTCGTTTTGTTGAATATTAAATTAATTTTTAGTAAAATCACATGCTTTCTTTAGGATATAGAAAGTATGTTGGGTCTTGAATAAGATGTTTTTCAGCAGTGACGCTTTTGTAATTAACAGTCACTAATTAAAATATATTTGTGAGCATTTTTTCCTTTTTATTTATTTTTAAATCATAAGTATATTGTCATTATTCTTTGTTTTGTAAAAAAATGTTCGTATGAAATATAAAACTGTAATCAGTAAAAATTCACTTTTAAAGTCGCATGTTTTTTTTTTTCAGTACCACATAAACACACACATACATATACCTGCCTAATTATATATCTAGAAAATATAAAATATCTACAAGTATATTTCACATATATAACATATCTAATTCATTGGAAAACATTCTTTTTTTATCAATTAATTATGAACGCATTTATAATACAATAATAAAGAAGCATTTGTTCACTTTTGCTCTTTTTTTTCTTTTTTACTTTGAGTTTCCTATATGTTTACTGCTGGTCGGTAATACGAATGCGCATACTCCGTATTTATGTGTACGAAACATGAGATCACCAAAAAATGAAGATACGTGGGATTACAAAAACAACAATTTGGAGAAAATGTTGAATTTAGATTAAACATTAAAAATACTTTTAAAAAATAAATTTACCAATATGAATGATGATATATTTATTTGTATTCATATTTAAGTAGCATTATAAATTATACATTTTCAATTTGTCTATAAGCATTTGAAGTTTAAATAGTGAGCAACTAATTGATTTTTTCGAATTGAATATTAGCTATTAATTAAAATACACTATTTTGAATTTTAATAATTATGATTTAATGTCAAAATACTATATTAAAATTTTGCATTTTTTCTTATCTATTTTAATTGCATAACATAAGTGTCATTTACATATTACTGTCGAATGAATAAAGTATTGCTAACATAATTAAAACTTTGATTTCTTTATTAATTTTATTTATTATCTATAAATAACATAGAATTATTTTTATATATTTATTATTTAAATAAATTACTATTGTAAATTAAAATTTGATTTAAAATACAAATAAATAAATATTTATGTTACAGAATATTAAAAGAAAATATTTGTTTTGTTTTTTTATTCATTACGATATTTTTTATACAATTAGTTTGCCGTTGTATAAAGCTCATGAATTTCATACAAATATAAAAGAATTCATTATCATAAAATATAATTGTCATCAAACAATAGCATCCCAATAGAACCCCAAAATCGGTGAAAGTAATTTGAGAAACTAGGAGATACTTCAGTAACGAGTTCCAGTAAAACATCAACGGATTTCTTTTTCTGATTACCATAGGCTATTATGAGTAATGTTATTATAAGATGACTACTCTATAAAAGTATCTATTAGTTTTCAATTATTTCATGCCACTTTTTCTTCCTCTAGTGTAAGGTATCTTTTAAAATATTTTTTTAGAATAAATTACAATTAGTGTGAATCTGAATTGAGAGTATTATTTATATATAATTGATAATTTGATTTTTCTTTACGTTATTTTCAACAGATGAACTTTGAATAATTATTTTTTTGGATCAATTACCAAATTCCATATCCAATGACCTGATTAATTGAAATCACTAAATAATCTACGAACAGATACAAATACTAGACATGAAAATAGGAAGAATGTAAGAACATCAGATGCAGTGAAAAGGAATGAACAATGAATTTCATCAAAAAATTTCAGGAATTAATACAAGCTATATCGCAAAGATATTGAGAAATAATTATATTAAAGAATTTTTGTCGCAAGTTAGTAGTCGAAGCGAGGCTATAAAGAACTTGAAAAAAATAAATAGAAAAAAACCTTCATTTTCAACAAAATGTAAGTAAATTACCAATTAATTATAAAATAAAAAACAAAACCTTGGTATTAAATGACTAATATTTTAAACAAACGAAAAGAAAGAAAGATGTTAAAACTTAAAGAAAATAATGATAATGATGTAAATTATAGACACTAGTCATTTTACCTTAAAATAAAAAATTTTATGAAGTAGTCGATATTTTTTTTTGAAATCGATTAAATGCGATCTGTAAAAAAATATAACTATATTACGTGCGAACTATACTCGAGTACATGTTTAAATTAAAAAATAAAAAAAAATCATATTTTTCCCTCAAAAATTGCTTAAATCTTGAAAACTAATCTTCGGACGAAGAAATTTTATTAACTCAATTTTCTTCTTTATTAAATTTGCTAAATAAATAATTAATTGTAAAAATTAGCTACAACATTTTATGCATACATACACAAAGTTAATATTAATAAAATTGTATAATATTATACAGATAAATAGTCGCTCTTATTGTGAAAATAAATATATAAATACAAAATTAGTGTGCCAAATACTCACAATTTATTTGTTAAGATCACAAGTTTATAAATTAACAATGTTATTTAATTCCTTTAACATAAGCTACAATAAGTACGAATATTTTTTTAGCTTATTTGTAATACTAAATAACATAAATTATTAAAAAAATCAAATTTTTTATTATTTTTTATTTTTAGAATTTTTTCAAAAGTTTTAATTTAATTAACGAATAGATTATAAAACGAAAAACAATAATAATATCAGTAAATTTTTTACATTAAAAGGAGCATTAAAGTATCTTGATTACGCTATTTTTAGAATGTAAATATGTTTATAATTTTTTTTGCTATTAATAAAATCAGCCTTTTGAGGTTTGCTGCAATAGCAATACACATAGATAAACTATACAACCAAAAACTGGATAAATTTACTCTGTAAATTTATATATTTTTATTTATATATTATTTATTAACTAGTTGTTTCTGCGAGTGGAATGGATTAAAATATAATAAAGGTTGGAGAACCGGTTAAGGGGTTTTTAAAATGTTTTTGGGTCCTTCAAATTTGTTAGAGAAAAAATAATGCTTATTACTCACGAGCTAATGAAACAATTTTTATGATTTTTTTTAAATTTATATAGCTTAATGAAACAAATATGCATATAAAATTAGATTTTTTTAAATGATTAATCTTGATTTTTATGTAAACAAATTTCTTTTTATTATTATTATTAACAATATTAATATAGACTTTACATTAAATTATTTATAAAAGTATATATTTACCTTCGATAATAGAAACGACAAAGTTTCATGATAGTTTATACATAATTAGTAATAAATTTATCTTTTTGAAAGAGTGTGCTTTTCCTCCTCTCGAAATGATAAATTTGTCACTAATTATGCATAAAATATGATGAAACTTTGTAGGAATATTTTATTTTAGTATGTATAATACCATGTCATGATTAATACTTAATTATTAATAGAAAAGAAAAAAAAAATTAAAATAAAATATCACACACATACGTACCCAAATGCACTAAGAATATATATTCTTATTTAACATGCCCAATAATTTATATAAGTAAAATTAGTTTATGTACTTTATGTATAGACAAAAGATTTCATAGTAAGAATTCTAGTTTATTTTCTTAGTTTTAATTTTTTTTAAATCATTGCTCTATGTCTAAATATAAAAAAATATTTCTTAGAGATTCCCTTTATATTTTTCATTTAAGAATTTGATTGAATTTATTGTTTGTGATTTTATACATCGCAATGAATTTTTTTATGTAATTTCATGTATATTGAATTTTTTTATTCAAATTATTTATTCAAAAAATATTTTATAAATACAACATACTAATAAATTTATCCATAATGAAAAGTAAATTAATTAAAAAAATATTAAATATCATCAAAATGGAAACTTTGATCATTTAAAATGAATATAAGAATAAATGGTTTAATGATGTAAAGAGGAATTAAGAAAAAATAATTAATCAATATAATGAAGCTGCTATAAACTTATGATTTGAAACATACTGATAATATAATTTAAGCATTAAGTAAAAAATATAGATTGAATTAAAGTAAGCAGTTGCTTATTTTTATCTGAAGAATTATAAAATGTTATTATATTTATAATTATAATGAATTGTAAAAAGAATATAAAATGTGTTAATCAATAATGAGCAATATATTAGGGAAAGGAAGTGAGGGAGTAACGAGCAAGGTATTGCAAATAATTTACAATTAATTGAGTCATACAGATTTTGTTTATTAGGTTTTGCAATTATACGGCATAAAAACCCTCTCATGCGAGATAAAAAACCAAAGAATATGTAGAAATCTTGCCACTGCGGAAGAGACGCTCGCTGTCACCTCACTCAGCTAGCGTCTTCCGCATAGAACACCGATAGAGAAGTTGCTGGTGAGTGCCTCTCTCGAACACGTCCTCTACGTCGCGCGATGCTGTTCGGTGATAACCTGGTAATCAGGCTACTGGATTCGAAGCATCTCCCAAGGAGTGAGCCTGCTGTGGAGAAGAGTATTGCGCTCTTGCCGTCACACCGTCTGTGCGACGCAGTACACCAACACACACACACGCGCGCGTGCGCGTGCGCGATAAAGCCGCGTGGAATTCGCATAGGTAACTCGCAGATCACCGCAACTCGTAAAGCGCACGAGGTAATCCAAAAAACACGAAATTAAAACGAGAGAATACCAAAATTCAAAATAGGAAAAATGCTCTAAATGCGCACGGCAAACTTCCGTAGAAGATCAAGCGTCGGTAACTTGGAAGGATGCGGTTCCTTCCAGACGACGCACACCACAATAAAATCGGGAACCATCCTCCTGATTATTTTCTTCGTGTATGGTCACTCTCTCTTACCCTCGAAACATCGAGGAAAAGAGAAAGTATCGAACAAAATGTAACATAATATTAAGATTGTATTAATAGGATAATATTATTAATATTTACAAATTACTGAATTAATTATTTAAAAAAGTTTATTATATAGATTAAAAATATACGAGACTAATTATGAATAATTATATTGATCATAAATTTGGTGTATAGCGTACTGATAATTAAGTAAAGGGGATATATATAGGCAAATAATATATATTAGTCATTATACACGTTTGAAAGTCTCTACAGCATTTTATTAAGCTACAAATAATTTTTTAGCGTATAAAATTGTTCGAAAAGTTATTTCATCACCTTGTGTTACAAAACTAAAAATTCATTCGTCCGAATGCAAATCTTGCCGCTTTATGAAATGATTGAAAAATATAAAAAAAAGGGAGAAAATAAGAAAAACTTACGCTTACGTTTTCTAACCCCTCTGAAAACGCTACGACAAATAGTGGCTTAAAAATAAAAAAGAATTTTTTTTGGACAGACGATGTATACTGTTACATATTAAATGTGATCTATCACATATGCAACAAATTCCTACATACTTAAGAACGAGAACGACTCGCGTTGAGGAAAGAATCAACAAATAAAGTAGAATAGAGCAAAAAATATCGCTGTTAGATGAATACTAATACTTATATAATAATAATAATAATAGATGAATACTTTAAAGTAATCACGGTCGCAAAGGAGGGACTATTTTGTCTCACGCGCCACATAACTAATCTCTCTCTTCAGATTTATTGCAAATAAATAGTAGTTGTCTCGCAAATAAATATTGTTAGTAATCAATTAACCCAATCTTCAAAACGATTTACCAGCTCTAGCTACGGCAGATACGTTACTCGAATCTAAATAAATATTGTAATGTAGTGAAAATTATTAATTTTACCACTAAAACTGACAACTCTCTACTACTCACAAATATGATACAAAATTTAAAATAAAACCAACACTACTACTACTTAATACAGGGGAAATTCCGTTAACTTCCAAAAATTATTATTAATATCACTAACACTATTATTTCAAAATTTTATTTAATATTATTTAATTCAATTCTAAAATATTTATATCAGGTAATTCAATTATGGAATACTTCAATGAATTCAACAATATAGATCACAAAATATAATTTAAATTACACATCAATAAATTCAATATTAATTAATAATAACGTAAAGTCTTACCTTAGGAAAAAATTTTTTTCTCCTTTATGTATTATTTAAAATTTTCTCGTTATTTAAATATGATTAAAATATTACTTACTATGACTTCTTGATAATATGTATATATAATTTTGAAACAATAAATGAATTAGAATTCCTTCCTTTTAAGTATAAATTAATAGATCTCCTTGTTTATTTATTATAATATATAATTATATATTGTCTCCAATGTCACTGATATTCGATTAATTTAATTATTAATATTTATCAATAAACTACACAACACCTAAATATTATTTCAATTATAACACTACCTTACTTCTTTAACTATTTATTTATTTATATTGAAAATATTAACAATTATATATCAAAATCAAAATACAATAGCAATTATATATAAATCTTATACAAAAGATAATAATAGAATAATTGTAAAATTTTTTTATCCAGAAAATTCTACCCCTTTCACTGTACTACTTTAATTTTTCACAAATTATGAACCTTAAAATTTTCTTTACGCGAAAATCAAAATTCACAATTGGTGATTAAGTAAATATAGTTCATCTTCCTTTTCGCGCCGCATATTCTCCATCATGATTGGCTAAGCAAACCCAATATTAAATCGGGCACAAAATTAAGAAGATACACTACTGTGCCGATAATTATGTACACTGCAATTATCGGCCAACATTACAATTTTTAAGCCCTCCACCACCGTAAATATGCAATCCATATATACATATATGATTAATACATTTTCCCGCGTATCTCTGTCTTTGTCTACTTCGCGAACATTAACGCCGTCTATACCGTGAAGACATCCGGCCTCATGTTAAATTTCATAAAAACAACAAGTGACTTGACAGAGTGTAAACACAAGATAATTTTACAAGTTTAAAATAAAATATATATGTCACTACGGATAAACATCACTACAGGGAGTTTTACATCAATTAATATTTAAAATTTATATATACAAAATTTTATAAATTTTTAATATATACATTAATATATATTAATCTTATTTAATATTTCAGGTTAGTATTTATAAACATATAATAGATTTTATATTCACAATGAATAAATATATATTCATTACAATATTTACATAATTAATAATCGGTACGCTAAAAATTAAATACGTAACAATACTCTGACCGATGAATTAATACATTAGTAAATTAATAAATGATTCTAAAACGTCAGATAATTCCATTAAAAAGCATCTAATAAAATGAATACTGAAATATTATAAAAAAATAAAACATTTTTAATATAATAATTTCATTATTTGTAATATTCTAATGTAATTTTCGTCTTCAAATGATTTAAATAATATTATCTATAGTTTTTATTGAATCAATATTTTTCTGTGTTCTAGTTATTTATATATATAAAAAAAATGAATTTTATACTTTTATGACTTGTAATATGGTAAAATTATTCGATTACTCGGGCTCGAATATCAAATTTACTTTTATTAATATCAACACTACTTAATAAATTAGAATAAATAAAACATAATTTCAATAAATTTTAAATATATATATGTGCTATGACCCCATTGTTACGAAAGCTTGCGACGTCACAAAAGCACGCCGCACTTAGAAACCGATACCACTTGCCTCACCACCGCTGGTCCACTCCCACCTCGAATCGGCTGAGTACGGCAACAGCAGTCTGTGCTGCTCAGCGGCGCTCACACTACCACCCGCGCTCGCCGCACGACTGTATCGCCGTCCCTACTAGGGTATAAGTATAGGCCCTTGCCCATCTACCAGACAGCCAACGCGTGTCCTTGACACCCCTCGGTGACTGCCCTCTCACTCGACTCTTTAGACGACCTGTGGTATGGAAGTACCACAGGTACTTAAGAGAGTGAGAACTGAACGACGAACTGACCGACGACTGAAACACTGCCGGCACAAATAGTTTTGAACGCGACACGGAGCCACTTCGCCGTCGACTCGGGCCCGCTGTTTTCATGGTACGATGTATCGAAATAGGACTCCCTACTTTTCCTCGCCGCGTGAAGATGCCCTGTTAATCAAGCTAACCGATAATTTCTATGTCTCACGACTAATTAACTCCTTATAAGAAAATAATCTCCGCACCTCGCAAAACATAAGTTGTAATCAATTATTCTTTTGTAAAATTAAATGATTTTCGAACAAATAAATTCGTACATCATTCCGCAAACTTCATCACCCTGTTGCCTTCTCTCGAAAGAACCCGGACGCCAACGAGTGCATCCCGGTGTTACTCAACCATACCGTAACACACACACACATACACACACACACATATATATATAAATTATTACCTTTATATTTATTATTTAAAGTTAAATAAATTATATATATTCAATTTTTAAATTCTCGTTTTATTTTATATATATTATAATTATATCTCCTTGTCGAAATTATAAATATATATATATATATAATTATATATCAAATTTAATATTATCCTGAATAGTCTATATTCACCAATATCACTGAATAACTTTACAAAATTTTAATAAATAAATTAATATAAATATATTAAAATATGATATTATAAATTTTATATCTTACTCTATCAAAGAATAATAATATAATGACGATGGAACTTCGTTCTTCTCCAGAAGAAAGTCCCACCCTCTCAAATCACTACTTTTTAATTTCACCAATAGTTAGATTTACCAACCTTTATTTAAATTAAGCAAATCTTCATATTGAGTACAGCACTATTAAAAAATCCTTTTTCCTTTGCTCATTTCATGATTTAAATCTCAATTGGTTATTATCGAATCAACCAATCAAAACTCTCAATTCACGTTCAAAAGAAAAATATTGTTTTATCGATAAGTATAAAAACTACAATTATCGGTCACCTTACGGCGGCAGTACACAAATAATTTATTCATCACTATCGCTACGTCAACTACGCATTTTCATATATATATACAAAATACATATTCAAGCCTCTTTCTGTCTTACTCTAATTTATTGAACTTAGCGCTGTCTGTCTCAACAAGATTTCCGCTAATACAGTAAATTAACATGGTGCGGGTCGACCATATGTTGGCAGTTTGTCAACCAAGAATAAAATTATTTATTCTATCATTAGTGAAGACAAATGCGTAAGATTTAATTTAATTATATCATTTCTTAATAATCAATCTTAATACATTTAGGATACTTATTTTTTTAAAAATAATTACTTATTATGATTTTCAGGTTATACATACATTTAATCAGATACTAGTGATGGTAAAATAATAAAATTTTAAATCATCACAGACTACCTTACTCGAAAAAAATTCTCTACCAAAATAAAAAAAAGTATTAATAAATTAATATAATTTAAGGATAAAATATTTTTAAATAGATATTCATAAAACGACATAATATATTATTACATCCTAATTTTTGTTCTATTTTATTTTAGCTTCACTATATCTTTTTCATTATTACCTGTGTTACGAACATATATAGTATATGTATATATGCGGATATGAAACCCGAAGCCGAGTCCCATCTGGCTATCCGGAGTTATCGCTAACTCCTCGCCGGAAGGTGAAGGTTACAAGAATTAAAAGGAAACAAATTGATATCTGGGTCACTGTGTATTATTATTTAGAACAAGTTGAAAAGAGGAGATACGGCGCTTGTGTTTTTTCTAAAATACTGATATTTATGATTCTTAGATGTTCGCGTCTCGGCAAGATAGTAAATCCCGAATGAAGTTTAGTTTTTATAGAAGATGTTGTACGATCCGCGGGTCCGTTACGAATGATTCCCAAATCAGCTCGCGAGAGCCGCGGAGGATAAATTTTCGCCGATTGTGGAATCACCCGCGAGTGCAACCGCGGGTCCACGATCCCACGGCTGAGGTGCTGAGTCCGCGGTTTCTCGGGCGCTCGCCGTCGGCACACGTTATCGGGCCGGCGAACTCCGGCCCTACGAGCCACGTAGACTCCAAGTGCGCGGAATATACACACTCAGCAAAATTCGGCGTGCATACCGCTGAACGCCTGGAACATGTTTATCTATGTTCCCGCAGATTCGCGGTATCTTTCCTAGAATAAAAGGTTATACGTCGCCATGCAGCGGATGCAGCTGTATAGCGTACGTAACACGTCCGTGGCCGTCCTGTCAACGACCTCGTTGGCGCTACTTAGGAATGTAATAAGATGTATGTGTAAATGTATGTGTGCGTGTTTGAATAACAATATGTTCATGTAACGCATCTCCTCTTTTTTATAATTTTATATGCAATATTTTTAATTTTTACAAAACATTTCAACAATACAATAATTAGTATCATTATAATTTAAATAATAATTATTATTTATGCGCGCGCGAGCAGCAAGCATAGAATATAATACAAGACAAGGAACTCGAGTTGACGGATAGCGCCGTCGCGCGACAACCCACCCAACTACACCACACATCGAGAAGGCGGAGAGGGGCGGTAACCCTAATTCTACCGGAACTACTAGAAGAGGCAGGGGAGCAAAGAGAGGCACCCAGACAACACTAGAACTGCAAAAAAAGGTATCTTTTGAATCTAATAAAGAAGATAAGCTAGAAATGACAGATGATGAAAAAGAGAAAGAAAGAGGGATACAGAAGATGAGGGAGGAACTGAAAGAGGACAGAGATACGCTTATGAGCTGGGTGGAGGCGAAATTAGACAACATGGAGAAAAAAAGAGAAAAAATGAACAGAGATCTAGAAAGGGCAATGAACAAGATAAAAGAACTGGAAGAGACGGTAGAAAAATTAGAAGATTGGAAAATAGAAGCAGAAGCCAAATTATGCTGGCTAGAAAATGAAAGATCAGGAAGCGAATATGGAGACATAGGAAAGAGAGACAAGCACAGCGAAACGGCATCCATCACCTCAAGGGGAAGCAGAGACACAGCGTCAATAAAATCCAGATTATCGGAGAAAGAGGTGATGGAAATGAAGAAGATAGTATGGGAAAAGGAAAAAAAAGAAAAAGAGGAAAATCTAGTTATCAAAGGAATAGAAAAAACAGAAATAGGAGGTAAGGGATTAAAGATATGGGTAGAAGAGTTTTTCAGAGACAGATTGAAGAAGGACAGAAAGATAAAGGACGCATGGTGGAGCGGTAAAGTAATTATCGCAAGATTTTGGAATAAAGAAGACAAGACGCTGGTGTACGAAGCGCGAAGGCACTTAGTCGGAACTAAAATATTTATAGAGTTCGACCTAACTTTCTAAGAGAGGCAGATTCAAGGGCAAATTGCAGAATGGGCAAAAAAGGTGAGGGCAAGAGGCATAGAGACAAAGATAGGATATAGAAAAATCAAATATAAAGGACCGTGGATAAGATGGAAGGATATCAAGACAATGGAAAAAATAATGAAAGATATAGAAAACAAGAGCAACAACAATGCACAAGAAAGGGAAAGGAAAGATGAAAAGCAAAGAGAAGATCCAGAGAGAAGAGGAACAAGCGAAAAGAAAGGTATACTCTCGCACACACCAAGAACAAAATCAGACATCAAGAGAGGAGAGAATGAACAGACGGTTTTAACATAGAGCGGGGGTGGACAAAAACAAAAAGAAAGATAGGAGAAAAAGAGACAGGGGAAAAGATAACAACACAGAAAGAGAGCAAGGAGAGAACAAAAGAAGCGAAGAAAGGGACAAGAAAAATAAAGAAAAAGGTCGAAAGCAAAGAGGGCATAGAAGAAAGTAAAAACACAAGAAGAGAAATAGTTTTCTGGAATGTGGCAGGCATATGGAACAAAGATAAGGATTTTTGGGAATACATAAAGAAAAAGGACTTCATATGTCTAGCTGAAACCTGGGTAGAGAAAAAAGACAAGGAGAAATGCAAGAAAAGGCTACCAAAAGAAATGAGATGGGAGATACTTGAAGCGACAAGAGACAAAAAGAGAGGAAGGGCAAGAGGGGGTTTCATCACCGGAATTAATAGAAATTGGAACATCAAGGTTGAAGAACTAGGAACGAGTACAATAGAAGGCCTGGTAAAGACAAAGATAGATATAAATGAAGAGAATAGAAATATAGAGATATGGAATGTATATAACACGGGAAACATGGAAGAAAAATGGGAAATCATAGAACAAGAAAACGACGAAAGTCAAGCAAACGTAATAATCATGGGAGATATGAACACGAGAACAGGAAGACTAGGCAATTTCATGAGAGAAGAAGGAGATGGACGCATGGAGTCAAGGGAAAGTGAAGACTTGAAAATAGACAAGAATGGAAGGGAACTGGTTAGGACAATAGAAAGAAATGGATGGACCATATTCAATGGAACGATGAAAGGGGACAAAAGAGGTGAATATACATATATGGGAGTACGAGGGAACTCGGTGATTGATTTAATAATAAGAGACGAGACAATAAGAGAGAACACAGAAGAGATAGAAATTGGCAAGAGAATAGAATCAGACCATGCACCAATAATTATGAGAATACAAATAGATAAGATAGAGAGAGAGGAAACAAGAAGAAAGAAAAACACAATAAGAAGATGGGTAGAACTATGGAATGAAGAGAATAGAGAAGAATTCAGATGCAAAACGAACCATAAAGTAAAGATAAGTGAGAATAACCTGGAAAAGAAATGGGAAGCACTCAAGAATAGAATCAAAGAAGCTGTGACAAAGAAAGAAATACAGATTAAGGAGGTGCCAATAGGACATAGGAAATGGTGGGATAGAGAATGCAAAGAACTGAAAAGGAAGGCAAAGCAAAAGTTAGAGGCTTGGAAAAAAGGGAAAGGGACAAAGGAGATATACATAGATGCTAGAAGAAAATGGAAAAAGATATGCGAAAAGAAAAAGAAAGAGAATGCAAGGAGAGAGCAGGAAACATTAATGAACCTAAAGAATGCAGGAGAGATCTGGAGGTACTTGAATAAAGATAGGAAAAAGAAAGAAATAATAGAGGAACAGATTGGGACAGAGAAATGGAGAAAACGCTTCAAAAACCTACTAGGAAAAAAGAAAAACAAAACAAAAGAAGACACAGAAGAGATAGCACAGAGCAAGAAAATAGAAACAGAGAATCAGAAGGATTTAGAGACTACAGGACTAAAAAAGATATGGAATGAACTAAAAATAAGAAAAGCGAGAGGGATAGACGACATAGCAAATGAGGTTTGGAAGTATGGAGGAGAGGCGATAAGAGAAGAATTAACAGAGATAATTAGAAGAATATGGATGGGAGAAAGGATACCAATGGAGTGGAGAACAGCGGTTATCATACCAATTTTTAAAAAAGGGAATGAAAAGGACCCGAACAACTATAGAGGCCTTTCAATGTTAACGACAGCGTACAAAATATACACTAGCTATATAAAAGGAAAATTAGACAGGGAAATAGAAGAAAAAGGAGTGATAGCGGATACTCAACCAGGATTCAGAGCAAACAGATCGACTATAGATAACATCTATATTCTAGACCACATAGTGAAGAGAACAATTAAAAGAAACGGAAAACTATACGCACTGTTCATTGACCTGAAAGCAGCTTTCGATCTAGTAAACAGGGTGAAGTTATGGGAGATAATGTCGAAGGAAAATATAGACCGGCAAATTATAGATAGGATAAAGGATATATACAGCGACACAAAGTCCGTAGTGAAGACGGAAACTACTCAGAGGTATTCAACACCTATAAAGGACTGAGACAGGGATGCTGCCTGAGCCCGACCCTCTTCAACATATACAGCGCCGGATTGGAGGAAATGCTGAAGAGAAACAGGGTTGGAGGAATAAGAGTAGGGAAAAAAAGATTTTGGTCACTGGCGTATGGAGACGATGTGGTGCTACTGTCAGAGAACAAAGAGGCAATGAAAATAATGATGAACACCCTGAAAAACTTCCTACAGAGTAGAGAAATGATAATGAATGTAGATAAAACGAAGATAATGGTATTCAAGAAAGGTAAAAGAGACAAGGAGAAAGATTGGAAATGGAAAGGGAGAAGTATAGAAAATGTGGAATATTTCAGATATTTGGGTTTTCTTTTCAACAGAAAAGGAAACTACAAAAACCACTTGGAAGAAAGGAAGCTAAAAGGCATGATAGCCGCCAAGAAAATATGGGGATTAGGAGAAAGGAGATGCGCTGGAGATTATATCAGAAGAAAAAAACTCTTCGACTACCTGGTTGGAGGAGTACTTGGCTACGGAGCAGAAATCTGGGGAAAAGAAGAGGTTGATGACATGGAAAAAATAAAGCAAATGTACATCAGATGGACGCTAGGCCTAGACTTCTGCACGCCAGGACATATCATCTACGAAGAGACTAAAGAAAAGAAGATGCAGACAAGCTGGAAAATAAGAGCACTAAAATGGCAAGAAAAAATAGAAAAAGTAGACGAGAATAGACTGATCAGGCTGTGCCTAGAAGAAAAGAAACAAGAATGGGACGAAAAAAGCACAACAGACTGGACAGAGAAATGGTTGAATATAATCAGACTTAGTAAAAGACAAATTAAGATATGGAACGAGGAAGGAATAGACAAATGGAAAGAAATAACAAGAAGAAGTGAAGATGTCGAGAGACAGAAAAGGTACACAAGGATAGAAAAGGCGAGATATAATAAAACTTATGCGAAGATAATGACGCAGGAGTTACCAATGTACATAAAGAAAGGAAAGAAAATCAAAGATGTGAGAGCAGTGGCAAAAATAATATGTGGTAACATCACTGAAAGTAATAAGTATTGGTTAAAAGAAGGAGAAAGGGTCTGTATATTATGTAAGGAAGAGGAAGGTGATTGGACACATTTACTAGAGAGATGCAAAAAACTAAAAGAAAAAACGGACAAGAATGGAGACAGATATACATGGAACGAAGAAAAGGTATTAAGAAAATTTAAAAATGGGAAAGACAACCAGGAGATAAGGAAAAGGGTTAAAGAATTCATTAAAGAAAGGACAAAAAACAGGTAGTTACAACGAAGACAAAGGGTGATGAGAGAAAAAGAAGACTGATAGTACAACATAAGAAGACAAGAATGGAAACATATAAATAAAATTTATATATATAAATTAACACTGTAAAGATCTCGACGTACAAAGTCCACTCCCGGGTCGAAAGGCTGGAGTTGTATTATAAATAAATAATAATTATTGTTTACAGTTTATATGGTAACATATGCTGTTAATAAATATTATAATATTTGAAGAAAAAAAATAATTTTTTTTTTCATATAATAATCATAGAATAATGAATCGTTGATTATATACTATCTTGATCTGTATTATTCTTAAATTGGATGGTTCAGTGGTATTCTATTTTCTTGATTTTGTTGATAAATATTTCTAATATTGTGGTTCAGTGGTTTATTTTCATTTCTATTGTAGTCGATTAATTAGCTGAAACAGTCTTTTAACATTAGTTAATTTAGGACTCCCGTTTTTTCATTATTATAAGAATAATTGACATATGATTCGTGATTTATTAGTAATCATCCTGTACCTTAATAGCCCTTCGGCACTTAAATATAATGATAAGTATAATTAATGTAATAACTATAACGGCAGTGGCTATTGTTATTCCCGTGATTTTTATTGATAAGGTGGTGGAAATATTTGTATTACCAATTTCACTTATTAACTTAGCTCTTTCCTCAATGTCCTTTAATTTAATGTCAGTTATTGTGTCCTTGATTTTATAATTAAATGAATCATTTGTAAAAGTAAAAATCTCTTCTCGTATGTTGTTTAGTTTGTTGACGTTGTCGTATAATTCGACCAATTTAATTTGTGCTTTTCCAAAACAATGCTAAAGTTTGCTTCCGTATGTTATAATCTGCGTACAAGGTGGTTTTTTGTGACTTCCAAGTGCAATTTTGATTGACTTTAATAATTCCACTGCCCTCGATAGTTTCGTTCCCAATTAGGATATCATTACAATATAGCTGCATTCCAATATTATGTATTATTGAATATATTCAAGTATTTAGACCCTTGAATCGATAAAAAAATGGTTTGTTCCTATGGGAGATTATTATGTCACAATTTTTTGTTGTCAAAGGGTAGCTGAGGAAAAACGATCTAACTTCGCAGGGGCTGTGTTCGTCAATTTCTTCTTCTTGGTTTATTCTTGGGCATAGTAAATTGTCGTTAACCTTTTTGCAAGAGTCCATAGAGTCAGTTGCCAAAGGGATAAACTTACTCGACTGATTATTTATTGCTACGTACTCTGTGGCGGGATTTATATACATGAAGGTATCATCTATGGCCTGTGGTTCGGGCCAAATCATTATTTTGAATAAAACATATGGTTCGTTGCCTATTAATGGCGTCGAAATATAATAAATTAAAATGGTATGAGCTATCATTCTTTTAATATCGGATGCCCTTAGTATGTCAATAATAGAGGCATTAGGTTGTAAGGGTAATTGTAATCCATTACTCGATTCATTAATAGTTTTAATCAAGTCACAAGGAGGATTGTCGTTAATGAAACCATCATGTATAATACCTGATGATGCTAATGTTAACACCGTTGTTATTGTTTGCAAGTCCCGGGCAAATTTATTATTTTTAACTGTCATTATATAGACGAGTTCGTCTAATTTATCGAAGTTTCTTTGCATTTCGTTAGAGGCTGAAATAATTGAAACATTTTTATATAAATCAATGATATTATCGTCTTGGCTAAATAATTTTGAATTTATTATTCTAGTCTATTCATAGACCAAATTAGATATTTTTGAGGTGATATTGTTGGTTTTTTGGAGTGCATTCATTATTTTTGTTTCTGTTTCTTCGTTCAACATACCGAACAAATATTTGCTAATTTTGCCTATGAAGGGTAAGAGCGATCGTTTATACTTTTTACAAATGGTTTCCCATAGGAGATTCCTTAAATGCGAAATACTTTTTTAGTTGCTGTCAATCAGATCTTTTAAGTATTTAACTCTGTTTAGGCATCCGTTATATATGAAAAGAGTATTGCACGTTTTATTAATCTTGCCGAAAATAAGCAAGGCGTCTGCATCCGTTGTGAGGAATTCCTTTAGATTAATGTGTAGTATTGTGATCCAGTGTGTTTTAATCGTGCTGAACGTTCCGATTTCGTGTTTGTAAAAACCCGGATTATTTGTTGTTGTAATTGAGCCTGCTTCATTAATTTTATATAGTGGCCCGGCCCTGTAATAGAGGGTTTGATTGTATTAGTTGGTTAATAGTGTAGTTTTTACTTTTGAGCGTATTTACAGCACTAATGCATAATTTATATAATTTTATTTGACTTAACGGTGTATTAAGTGGATCTCTGTTGTGTCAGTACAATAATTTTTGCGTTATTATATTTATTTTAATAAAAATTATTTTAATACAAGGAGTCACGATGCCTGCGTTTTTGTTTGCCTCGGTAATTTAACCTTCCTTCAGGCAACGCCTCGTGTCCTTGCCCTGCTGGCCCTTATTAATATTAAAATTATACTATTATGCGTTGATAAATTAATTGTGAATTAGGATTTTATTGGGTTATTGATGTGAATCATATACAATAGTTACGGGTATTGAGTTTTAAATGTTATTTGTGAATTATTATATTTTATGAATAATTATTAATTTTAATTATTAATAAGATTATTAATATGGAGCTGTGGGTGGCGCAAGTTTTCTCACGCGTCGAGTCTAAGTGTTCTCACCGGAGGGGATTAGCGGCGCGGGATTGGTCGACGGAGATTTTACATTGCGTCGGCATTTTTTGCCTATTTAAGCCCCCAATCATCCGCGGACAGCATCTTGATTTATCAGTGCAGTTAATTAGTAGAGTTAGTATCGTCATGGAGTCAACAATCCTAAATTTGTCCACGCTCTCTCGCATGATGATGCGAATTTATTTGAAAATATCCGAACTAACGTAAGTAGTGTTATTATTATTTATATATCTGTCTATATATCATTAACAATTATTAATAATTATATATTTTATTATTAATTAATTATATATATTATATATTATAATTAGTGATACTCATAAGTAGTTATATAAGTTAAATTATTATTTTATATTTATTTTCATTTTTCCCGACAGGAGGGGCCTCAATGGGAGACCAAAAAATCCCTTGATTGAAAGTTCGGCCTATTTCTACTGACTCAAGGATCATGGGAGTACCATGTCACTCAGGATGAGGCCGAAGAATTGCGGTACCTGACCCGGGCGAACCGGTCAATTCTTCGAGAGGACAACTTGGCTCACCAACATTGAAGGTGCTTCGTGCCCCCTACTACCGCCCATGAGGTATGGTGTTGTATCCTCAACGACGAGCAAGCAATTTGCGAGCAGGAGGGGAGAACATACGCTTTCCAGATGGAGAAGCGTGCAGCAGCCTGGTAAGGCCCCGCTCCTGCCGACATCCAAGATTCAAGACCAGTGAACATCTAATTGTGAAAAGTAAAAAACAAACGTCCAATTATGCGAATCATATGAACATCCGCAACTCTAGTGCATACTTTTAACTCAAACTGCACCCCCGCCCCCATTTTATAATAGTGACAATTATTTTATAATAGTTATTTTATAACAGTGAAAAATAGCATAAATGAAACATACCTTCCGCATTCGAACCGCGAATTTATAATAACCGGATTTTATAATTATTGTGTTAAAATCGAATTTTGTTATTATTAAAGATCAACATGTGATTTGTAATCGACAAATTCTGTAAAAATTGCTGAATTTTATAATATATATATATTATATAAATCCTAATGAATTGTATATCCTCTGTTCTTATTTAACCCTTCCCTTATTTATTTAATATCTAATTTTATTATTTTAATTCTACTTTATTATTTTTCTTTCATAATTTGTCATTAATTAATTAGAAACAAATTATCTCTTATAAAATAAAATCAAAAAAAATATACAATAATTGGTATGTATTTTGTTCTGATTTACTACAAGTAATTGTTTCGAGTTAATAATTTAACAAGTAAAAAAACTATAGGGCTCAGTAATAATTACTAGTACTTTACTGTCATCCTATTTACTAGTATTTTCAATAGCAAATGTCTTAAAATTAAAATTAAAATTGTCTCGAAAAACACTAAATATAAAATTTGCTCTAAATATCTATGTAGAAAAATATTTTTTTCTTTTTTTTTGATAACAAATGAAAATCGATTTATAATTTAAAAGCATTCATAGGTTAATTTAAAATATGTAAAACCACGGAATTAATCAATGTAAAAACACAAATACTATAAAATTATAATAACTTTTCATTACTTACAAAATGTCTTAGCTTATTGTAATGTAATATTATTAAATATAATACATTTCTATGCTGTGTATGAAAATATAGTTATGTAATATATTTAAAATGAAGTCTAACCACAATTTTTTTTATTAGTGTATTTCAACATAAGTTTATTTGGAATGTATTATTAAATTTTCATAAATTTTATAAGAATCACATTTATAATATATTCAAATACATTTTTTTGATATTCATTATAGTAATAAATTATACTGAAATTGAAGTTTTACAATATATTCGAATAAATTTTTTTTTTCATTATAATATTATTCAATATTATTGAAATAAATTCATTGAGTTAATAATAATATTTTTCAACTGAAATATTGATTTATAGATAATCAATTATTTTATACTAATCTTAATTATAATTATTTGATTTTTTTTGTTCAATACTATAAATATATGATTTTATTATTGCGAATCAATCCTGTGGCGTTGCTGAGTTGTCAAGTCGGACGCCTGTCGCCCCAATGGCGCGGATTCGAATCCCGGAGCATCGAATCTTTTTTTTTATTTTTTTTTATTAAATTAATAATTTTCGAAAAAGGGATGCACCAAGTTCGTATTATTATATGAATTATTTTATTCGATTCTTAAATTATTATTATTATGGCTCTCGGCTCAATACTTTAATTATATCATTTTATTATGGAAGATTTCTCATATGGTGCGGCTAAGTTGTCAAGTCGAATGTCTGTCGCCCCAGCGGCGCGGGTTTGAATCCTGGTGCATCGAAAATTTTTTTTAATCATTTATTAATTTTTATTAATGTGTTTTTTTTTATTTAATAAATTAATAAATTAATAAATTTCAAGAAAAGATGCACCAAAATTGACAATTTTATTATATCTATCCATCATTATATATTATTAAGTATGATTTATAATGTATACATATATTATTATGTTTGATAATTTAAAAATTTGTGTAATTATATTTTATTACTTAATGTTCAATTGTTTTATTTGATCATAAAAAGGTATTACGGCATCAATTCACAATTCTATACATATAACCCTGGTTTACTTGAAGTGTTACATGCGTTGTGTGACCGATGCAGCAAGGCTGATGCTTGCCGCCCCGGCCGCACGAGTCGAATCCCGGTATCGAGACTCCTTTTTTTCGGCCATTGCTACGTTTATTAATCCTAATTAACAAGTTAACGAAAAATTAACAATTCCGAATGATGAAAATGTGAAATAAAATTGATTTTCCTTTTTTTTGAAATTTTTAGTCTCATTTTTATAGAATTTTGGGGCTCGATATCCTTGAAATTCAGGAAAATTTTTATTTTTACGGTTTTCCGACAGAAATCCTCCTATAAAATTAGCAGATATTTAGAATATTTCTTTTAAGAAAGGCGAGGAGTTTTTATATTCCGTCTACCAACTTTATTTTCGATAATTTTATGTTTTCGGATGCGTATTTCCTGATTTTCGTAGATGGTGAATTTTGAGGCATACGTTGCATTTGACTGGCCGGACATAATGTAAATATGTTGGGAACATTTTTTGTTAACTATTCTTCGCCAATTATATTCATTTGGCTTTTATGTAGGTGGTCCTATTTAGATGTACTAAGTAGCGCATTAATGGCGTCTCATTAATTGTCGGACTTTTTCCGTTCCGTCCACGTAGAAATCGTATTGATTTATGTTTCTTGTCATAAAAATCGAATTTACGTTATTGTACTTATTATTAAATGTTAATTAATTATTATTTATATATATTGTTATATATCCCATTTTCATATTAGGTGACAACTTATTATTTTATTATTAATAATTTTTTTTTGAGATTTATTTCTAAAGTTATTTGTGTTATTTTTGCTAGTGGCCCGTCTGGGGGCCGCTGTTTAGGATGCCACGTGCAAATAATAACCAAATATAACTTACACCTGGAAATTAACTATAATGAAACATATTTAATGTACGAGTGACTATCGTGTTAGACTTGGTACTACATATTATCGCTTGGAGTGATTGTCATGAGGACGACTGCCCTCTTTAATTTGTCCATGTGGACCGTTTTTGTTTTATTGTCGCGTATTATGATCGCATTATTCGCTCTGTAATTTAGTTTCATTATTTCTTAGGGACCGACATATTGGGCATCCATTTTACCTGAGATTGGCTCCTTAAGTAAATATACTTGCTCTCCTTCTCTGAAATGCCTCGTGTTTAGCCTTCGATCGTAGTAATACTTCGATCGGTATTTCGCTTGGCTCGGGTTGAGAGCTGCCATAGTTTGCAGTTGGCAAAGTATGTCACGCAGGCCCGTGACGTAGCTGTCGTACGTCACAAGGGACTCGCGGGAGGGGAACTGTGAAGGAGTTCTCGCCGGCTGTCCCAATGCGAGCTCGTGCGGGGTGAATCCCGACGCGTCATGAACCGACGTATTATACGCGTGTTGACATAGGTCCAACCATTGATCCCATTTGTCTTGATTTTCCACATACGCTATTAGGTACTCCGTCAGTGTATGGTGCATTCTTTCTATGCTCCCATTTGACTGCCGGTGATAGGCTGTTGTTCTATATTTATCGATTTGAAAAAGGGCAGCCAGCTCTTCTAAGAGCTTATTTTGGAAATGACGTCCCTGATCTGTTAATATGGCAGTAGGTGGTCCAAAGTATGAAATAAAATACCTTATGAGAGCTCGGGCCACTTCCTCAGCGGTGGTGTGCTTTACTGGAACTAGTATGCAATATTTTGTTAAAAGATTTTACATACTTAATACGTATCGATAACCTCGCGACGTTGCAGTTAAAGGTCCGTAAAAATCGAGCAACATTTGCTCAAAAGCTCTCGACGGAGTGTTCTTAATTATCATCGGCTGTCTAGTCTTTATTCGAACCGATTTATGAGTTTGGCACTTGGTGCAGCCTTTTACGAATTGTATCACGTCGGGTCGCATGTTTTTTCAATAATAATCGCGTGCGATTTTACTGTAAGTTTTCGTAATACCACGATGTCCTCCAATAGAAGATTCGTGATATTCTTTTAGAATGGCAAATCGATCTTCGATCTTTGGTATTGGTAAATTATTTAAGTGCAACGCTAATTTCCATACACCATTGAATAACTGATTATACGTCTCCACGAAGGATTCCCACTCGGGCTCTGTTAGTATACCCAAGTCACGTGCAATTGAGAGGCTACAGATCGATACAGAAATTCTTTATTGAGTTTGCAGTTTTCTTAATATTTGATCGTAACGGATGATCGTCTATATACTTTTTGGTGACGACTCCCAATGCCAGATTGTCTCGAACCGTCGAGTGTATTGTATCGCCTATTTCCTTGCCCATTTCCTGTAAATCAATCTCCGTTAATATATCTTCACTCGATTAATGCGTCGATTACATCGGTTTCAAAATATCCATTCGCAGATAACAGAAAGGCTATATTATTCTTAAACCTAAACGGTATTTCGTTTACCGTGAGTACATGTGTATACGTCAGTGGTTCTGCGGGGACCCATGGTGGGGAGTCTTGCGGGTACCGTGGTCTTGTTATGCGGTAGCGCTCGAGCGCTCTTCGCGTCGGTCTCGACTCCGCCGAATTTTCGGCCTGCTCAGCGGATTCCGACAATTCTACCTCCATGGCTTCCTGTTGTTCGACCTCAGGTAGCATGCCGTTCAAATTGTGCGGTGATATTGGTACACAAACGGGCCTTATTGGTTCTCGCGTGTCGTCTCTAAGAAGTTGGCGAGGGTCCGCGTTATTTATGTTTATTGAGTCCGGAAGTGTAATAGGGCCATTCCGAAGGTCTTCGGCCTCGCCCTCATTACTCTCGCGTAGAAACTCTCGCGGACTTGTCCCTTTTTATGTATGGTGTGTAGTGGCTATCGCACAGCTTCAAGTGTATCGTTTCACAGGCTTTCTGTGCTATAAATTGACAATAAACGACAGGAAATTCGGCGAATCCTTGGCGCGCGTTTACTTTGCCGTGGTGTTTGCTTATCATGTCTCAGCCGATTATCCCGTCTTCGGTGATGTCTAGGCTGTTAGGGACAGTGTGCAGTTTCCATTCTTGGCCCTCTATAAGCATTGTTGCTTGGCCTTCAGTATCGCATTCTCCCTGAGCAACTCCCATTATCGTTACCCAATTGCTTTTATCTATATATGTGCTCGGCCTCAATTTTTCGGTTTTGATTAATGATACATCCGCTCCCGTATCTATGTAAAGCCTGGCTTTTCCTCCTACAAAATCTTTACCCATAAGTTCTAGTATGGGTGGTTCGTTGTCGTACCACAGGATGTTAACCTAAACTATTCGACGAGGGACCTCGTTGGTCCGAGCCTCTATTCGTTAGGCTACTGAGGTTAGCGCCGAACGGGTTTCTCGTTTAAATCCTTAGCTATCATTTCTTCACCAGCTTCTTTGCTGGGTTCCTTTTTATTATTGTCCAGGCTTTTCCGAGTGTCCCGCTCACGGGAGCTTTCTCGACTACTAGCGTAACTGCTGTCTCGAGATCTATAGTTTCGGTCCCTATTTCTTCCGGTCGTTCTTTCCGCGGTCCCGTGGGTCATTTCTGTCGCGATCACGCCTATCGTATCGATCATTACCCCTGGGCTTATAATTTCCCGAGTATTTTCCGTTGGAACGTCGGTCTTCCCCGCGGTCTTTTTGTTCCGCGGATTTTTGACGACCCTTTCTATCCGGGGTACTCCGTCGGTCCCGGTTCCCTCCAGGCCCTTGTCGCAATTGCCTCATGTGAGCTTTCCGATGCGCCGATTGTTGTCACTATCCTCAGAGGAGGTCGATCGGTCCCTTCGCTTGTTTTTCGGCGGACGCGCTTCGCGGGCACGATTCATACCTTCTAACTTACGACAGACTGTTGATAAATGACTCGGTATCCTACAGAAGTTACAGATCTCTTTTTCTTTTTCGTTGTCCTTCTCTTTGTCATTTGTGGGCGTTGATTTGGCCGTTACCCTGGGCGATTCCTTATTTTCCCGCATGGTTAACACGGACTCGACCCTAGAGGCTTCCTGTATAGCTTCGTTTAGGGTAGCCGGTTGCGTAATTAAGACGTTGGTGCTAATTCTTGCGCTAAGTCTCATTATAAATTGAGACCGAGATGCGGCTGCGACTTTCTTAATTTTATATTTCTTCTCTAGCGAATCTATGCTGTTGTTGCATTCAATTATTGTCATTAGGTGATTGGCTAGTCTCTGAACCCTCCCGCCGTAATCGGTGACGGGCTCACTATCGCCCTGTTTCACCCTATTTAATTGTCCCATTAATTCGAGATCCAACTTGGGGCTACCGAAGTGTTTAGTCACGTCGGTAAGAAATCCTTCAAACGACCCGTATTCATTGACGCGATTCTTGTAGGCATCGGCTGCCCGTCCTGTCAGCTTTTTCGCTAATTACAATAATATGTAATCGTTGTTCTAATCCGGGATGCCGTTACAACTCGCTTTATAGTGCTACAAAATCGCCTCAGGTGTTCCAGACTCCCGTCGAACGTGGAGATTTGTGCGACTATTTGGGCTACGCTGACCCCCCGGGTATCGTCATTCCTGTGCTTGTAGAGGTCGAATGCAGCATTCCCATCCCTGGGCGTTCCCCAGGTTGATCTCGACTGTCGAAGCTATCGCGTTTTTGGGAACGGCATCCGCTTTCTGATGATCGGCGTGACTCGCTCTGGGGACGGAGTGTATTCCCTGAAGTAGCGCCTGTATCCCGGCGACCGGCGCGAGTCTCGATCGGGGGATGGGGTATACTCCTTGTACCTCCCCCTTCTATCTCCGCCGTTCGGGGATACTCGCGACTGACTCCTGGCGCTACTGGCTCCCCGCGAGGTCCTCGAGTTCCTTGGCGATCGACGCCTCCCCCGATCCGACAATGACTCGTAATATTCGGATCGGTTATCGTCGCTATAATCGCTTGGTGACTCACGAGCCCTTAATTTTCCGCATTCCGAAGGGGCGTTCGCTTTCTCGCCGAACCATATTAATGAATTTCGCGGAGGCATGGGAATGTTGATTGCACCCGCACTCGTTGTATCGCCTTGGTTCATATCATCCGGTATTACATTGCTAGAGCCAGTTCCACTATGGGATTGAGTACTTCCCGTGGCTTTTTCCGGATTGTTGAACAGCGGCACGTCCTCCTGTGATGATCCGTCGTGATCTCCCTTCAGTTCCCTCTCTATTGCGTAAAGAACATTGGAGTGCCTTCGCATTTTCACTATTGCTGTACGGTCATGGGTCTTAAGATTATCCATTAGCTCATCGATGATTTTTTTCCGGTACGCCGGAGGGTGACTCGCGAAGCCAAAATGCCATACTAGTGGCCCATCTCTTGTTGTTATACTGCTTTAGCCACCCGTATATGGTTGTTCTTTCGACCGAATTATTCATCCGACTTATAACCAGGAAAATGAAGTCCTGTAACTCCACTTGAGACAGTCGTTTGGTCATATCAAGGATAAGTTGCAAGGGCGTTATCTCGACGTTTCGCTTTTTCATTCCACGCGGAGGTACTTCCGGAGTCGCGGACTTGGATGACAATTTTCTAACACTTTTCTTAAACATATTGATCCGGACGTCCCTGTCAGCTAATTGATTCAATTGGGCTACGCCCCTATTTCTCGTTTTTAGCGCTACGACCATTTGTGTCGATTTCAAAATTCGCGCAAGACGCTTGCCTCGACTAATTGTGCTCACTCACCCAGTTTTCTGCATCCGCGTCTTCCCTACATTTTTCCGCAGTCTCAAGGAATATTCAGGTGAGCCGGCTGATGATCTTCATGCTGTCGCAACGGGTTTTCTCGCACTCGCGGGTAAATTGCAGACACTCACAACTATAATATATTCTATAGATGTATTTTTTTAATTACTCGACAGTAATCATTAGGGATGGTTTGACTATAATTTATTATAGCCCGGACCTATACCTAAATTTCAAAATCTTTCCGCAGAATTGGTGAATATTAATAAATTAATAATTCCATTGACCTAACTCGTAATAGTCGTTTTTTCACTAACTCTGCCGATTTTAATAATTAATTCTTTCGTAGATGGGAATTTCAAATTTATTATTCTGATCATTCACCAATGTTAATTGGTAATATTCAACAGAATGGTAGCAATGGTTTTCACTTAATTAATAATAATTAACTAATAAAAATTTGGTATGTAAAAAGGTACAATCACCCTGAATTCATTCAATAATTAGTTAAATTAATGAGTTGAATTGAGTAATTATTTAATTACAATAATACTCTTTAAATAACTGCGTTTTGTTTTAATTTAAATTCAACGATTAGTAATATCGCTAACGTAATTCACAATAGTTATTTAATAATTAATAATGTTGAATTTATTTATGTTAATGTTTCACTATTTATTTTAATAATAAAATTTCAAATAATTATGTATTTCCAAGAATTAGTACTTATGTAGCGTAATTATTTTATATTATAATATTAATTAATTTTAAAATAGTTTTATCATTTTTTCTAAAAGAACTATTATTTTTATATATTATCTCATCGTGACGATGAAAAAGTTACTTCAATCACAATTTTATAAAAATTTTAATGGGTTGAATTCAATTGTACCAGATTTATAGTTAATTAATTGCAATTTTATATTTAAATTTGATAAAAGAATTTTAATTTAAACTATATCACGCATCACAGTCAATTTTATAATTAATTTTCGGGTTATTTGTTAGTGAAACGCGGAGGATCCCAATTTTTGTTAGATATTAGTTATTAATTAGATTCACTTACCTTGCTGCTGCGATAGCTGCTAGTATCAATACGTAGAATTCTCGCCGTATCCTTGAAAGCCGATGCTCGTGGTAATTGATATATAGGAAGTATCGTACGTCCCCAAGAGTCCACCTTGACCTTGTCGTAGCTCCTCTTACAGCGTTGGCCCTGTAGTCCTTTATCTCCTGAAGGTCAGCTTCTTGTATATTTCACTCACTTCCGGTACAGCCTTCCCGGGTGATGCACCAATTTTAATTTATTTTATATGTTACGAACATATATAGTATATGTATATATACGCGGATATGAAACCCGAAGCCGAGTCCTATCTGGCTATCCGGAGTTATCGCTAACTCCTCGCCGGAAGGTGAAGGTTACAAGAATTAAAAGGAAAGAAATTGATATCTGGGTCACTATGTATTATTATTTAGAACAAGTTGAAAAGAGGAGATACGGCGCTTGTGTTTTTTCTAAAATACTGATATTTATGATTCTTAGACGTTCGCGTCTCGGCAAGATAGTAAATCCCGAATGAAGTTTAGTTTTTATAGAAGATGTGTGATCCGCGGGTCCGTTACGAATGATTCCCAAATCAGCTCGCGAGAGCCGCGGAGGATAAATTTTCCCCGATTGTGAAATCACCCGCGAGTGCAACCGCGGGTCCACGATCCCACGGTTGAGGTGCTGAGTCCGCGGATTTCTCGGGCGCTCGCCGTCGGCGCGCGTTATCGGGCCGACGAACTTCGGCCCTACGAGCCACCTAGACTCCAAGTGCGCGGAATATACACACTCAGCAAAATTCGGCGTGCATACCGCTGAACGCCTGGAACATGTTTATCTATATTCCCGCAGATTCGCGGTATCTTTCCTAGAATAAAAGGTTATACGTCGCCATGCAGCGGATGCAGCTGTATAGCGTACGTAACTTCTGCTTTAATGAATTCACTGAACCGTATTGTTATCTATTCATTTTTAGTTTTACCTTAATTATTCATAAATTTTTATTGTTTTCATTATCAGTCAGTATTGATATTAAATGTAATAAGTTAAATCACAATTACAGTTAAAAATTGTTGAAAATATAAAATTATTGTTAAATTTCTAAGGCTATTTTTTCTTTTATATTTTACTTTTATTCAAGTAAAAAAATATGTCGTTCTTACAAATGTGTCGATGGATTATCTATGTTTTTCATTACCATATTATCTGCTCTTTTAACATGAACTTTTTTTAAATAGATTACATTAAAAAATAAGTATAATAAACCAGTTATAAGAGATATTATAGAAAAAATTTGATAAGTTAGTCGAGTGCTAAAATATTTCATTAAATAACCACCAATCAAACTTCCAGCTCCTTTGCCTGCAAATAAAGCATTAAAATATCAAAAAGTATAATATAATTTAATTTTTTAAATATTGTTTTTATTTATGTATATTTAAAAGTATTGCTTTAAAAAATATAATTGATTGAAATAATTTTTAAAGTTATAAAAATTCGTTTTTTACCTTATTCATGATATTAACTTTAAAAATACTGTAGTAATAATAAAACATTTTTTAACATCAATTTTTTATAAAAACTATGTTGCTAGATAATTAATATTATTAAATTAAAAAAAGAGTGAGGAAGAGGAAGTCACTAGTGAATGCCTTTCCTGGCTGCATCCTCCACATCGCGCGCTGCTGATCAATGATCACCTGCTGATCAGGCCGCTGAGGCCGATACGTCTCCTAAGGTATGAGCCCGTTGTGGAGCCAAGAGTCTACGCTCTTGTGATTACACCGTCAATGTAACGCAGTACACACAACACATACACACGCGCGTGCTCGAGAAAGCCACGTGTAATTCGCCAATGTAATGAGCAGATCACTATCACTTGCAAAAGCGCGCAGAAAAACCTGGAAACAAGAAATCCGATGCGAAAAATAAGCGAAGTGCAAATTCAAAAAAATGACAAAAAAGCACACGACATAGGAGGACGTAGTTCCTCTCGCAGAACGCACACCGCAATAGAATCAGAGACCGTCCTTTTGATTGTTTCTTCGTGCGCGGCCACTCTCTCTTACCCTTGAAACTTTGAGAGAAATAGGAATCGTTGAACAAACTATTTTTATTCATTATTAAAATTTCAAGTAAAAATAAAAAATAATTCTATTATTTTAAATAAATATATAGAAATATTATAAATAAAAGTTAAATTTTAAATGTTACTGTTTAATAAATAAATCAATAAAATAATATATTTATTGTCTTACCAACTCCATAATAGAGACCTCCTAGTAAACCTTGAATAGAACTATCTGTAGTCATTGTTGAATATTTTGCACCATAAGTAACAACTGCCGTAAAACTTAAAGCAGATGTTATAGATTCCATTGCTTCAAACATTAAGCATAACCATGGGTTATAAATTAACGAATATCCTGAAATTAAATTATTAATTATTGTGCAACTGTGATCATATTGATCATTAATATTAATTTTTATTTATCATATAATATTATAATATATTTATTGTTTTGAAATTTGTAAATTTTTTTTAATTAAGTCCATAAATAATTGATAAATTCAGTTTTTTAATTATTGATATATTGTTTATATGTAACATCACGGTCTCACTGCCGTGATTTAAATACGATTTAATATCCAGGTCTTAAAAGACCATGAAAGGAATGAAATATATAAAAAAATTAAATTTTTATAAAAATTTTATTTTTGTTAGGATTTGAACTTGTTTCCTTTTGGATTTCCTTTTTATCGGATAAGGGAATTTCAGTCTCCATTATTTTTGTTTGGATTTATTTCTAAAACAAAATAATATTTGTTTAACGTTTACCTTTGTTATACGAAGGCTTAAACATTTAAATTTTAATAAAAAAATTTCAATTATATGCGTGAAAATTTTGTAATCTAATTTAATTTTTTGTAACGTCCCAATATTTTTAATAAAACTTTCTCATTTAATTTCGAGTGCCTTCCAAAATACAATTATTAAAGTTTATGACCGCGAATTATAAATAGAAATTATGTAAGATAGTAAAGATGAAAAACTATTTCATCACGATCCAAAACTAATGATTGCGTAAATGTCATTTGTAGCAATAGTATGTGAGTACAAACCATAATTTAGAAAAAATAATAGGAAAGAAATATTTTAATTCATCATGAAGTAATGTAGAAGACTACAAAAGAACATGATCATAACTAAAATCATATGATCGGTTCAGATCATACATCTACGAATCGAGGTTAACAATCCAGAATCAATATGGAAGAGATAAAATTCCAAATATATATAAGACAGGGGAAAAAGACGAAGGGCGCTTTTTACTCTTAGATCTAATGTATTTTAAACGTAAGTATTAAGGACACTTCAATCCTGAAAATTTCGAGTGGTGACAGACTGCTGACCTTATGAAACTACCTACATCATTCTTTTGGACTACATATCTTTAAACTACATTCGCTGCGAATAACTATCACGCAAGTAATATTAAGAAATTATCGATAAACTATTTTAATTATTTTGTAACAACTCTATTTTACAATATTATTCTTACAGGAAATATGAACTATAAAATATCAAAATTGTAAACTAACAATAATACTAAATAGATAAATAATAATTAAATAAAGAAATATCTTAAATATTCATTTATTTACTTATTGAATTCTGAAACGTAATATTACTAATCGCTATGTCACGACAGAAGAGCAGTATACGATGGTTAATTAAAGAAGACTGAAAGATTTTTTTAAAATTGATAGACAAAGGCTATTATTTTTTTTGTATGTATAATCATATAACTATTGCGATTATGCAATTAAGAATTACAATATTGCATGAAAGAATTATATGAACTATGTCATTCCCATGATAACACCAGAATTAATATATATGATCTATCCAAAAAGTATTGAGTTTTTATGTTTTTTGAAAACACTATTTGTTGTAGCGATTTCAAAGAGATTAAAAAATGATCGGGGGAGTTTTTCCAATTTTGCCCCCCCCCCTTTTTTTTTATTTTTCAATCATTAAAAGTGACAGGATTTGCATTCCGGCGAAGGATTTTTTAATTTTGTAACACGACGTAATGAAACGACTATTTGAACAATTTTACACGGTGAAAAAGTGTTTATGGCTTAATAAAATGCTATCAAGACTGCTAAATGTTAAACAAGTCATTAAGGATAAAATTACGTGTTAATTGCAATTAAAAAAAATCGATTTTTATAAAGGTCACCGACGGGTTCCGTTTTTAGCATCCAAAAACAGCTCGAATCATTTTTAATGCCCAAGGTGTGCACAAATTTTTGAATCCAAACTATTATTTAAGGATCAGGGTAATCAGTGAGATTCTAAATTTATCAATATATGTATACAACTACCCTTAAAGATCTGTGTTAGCATTTAATCTTTTTAAAAATTTGTACAATATTTTTACCAAACTGCAAATAAAATTTTACCGCATAACACTATTCTATTAATCGGACCATTACATTGTGTTACAAAACTGAAAAATATCCTTCACGTTAATGAAAATTCTGTTGCTTCAATGATTAAAAATAAAAAAAGGAACAAATAGGAAAAACTCCCCCGCACATTTTTCAACCTCCCTGAAATTCTTACGACAAATAATGTCTTCAGAAAATATAAAAATTTAATAGTTTTTGACAGCCCATGTAAGTTAATTTTGCAAATGAAAGTAAACCACAAACCCCCATTTTATTACATCGATTTATTGCAGTTTTAACTTAATTTTAGTTAGCACTTCTATTACCACAAACGCCTTAACTACTTATTTCACTCTACCACTAATTTAATATTTGACTAATCATAGGGATCAATTCTGATCATTTCCGAATTTAAAAAATAAACAGTGTACTTTTCCAAATTCTCGAATCACAAAATTTACTTTTTGCACGGTAATCGCTACTTCCATAGTTTTAAAAATAATTTGTTTAAAAAAAAAATACTGTTGCGCAGTTAATTTTTACTACATCGGTAAAAATTAACATCAATATATGCAATTTCATTGCACTTTCCTTCTCTTTAAAAAATGAAAAACATACTAAATTGATTTGTTCATTTATTATGTTATTAACAGGGCCGATATATTCAATTTCGTTTCTTTTTTTAAAAAACCACAGTTTTTGTTTGCATGGTCCATAAATAATTATATATGAAAAATATTCCATGGGTATTTGTACCCAAAAACCATCTGAAATTTTAATGTGAGAGGTTTTGATTTTAATTCTACTTGACGTACTTTCTACCGCTGTTTTCTCTATAGTGATCTTTTACATGCGTAATTTCCATACTATTTGCTGAATGTTGTAAAGTAAAATGTTTATTACAATCGTTTATTATAGTAGATATATTAATTTCGACTGAAAATGATTGGTTTCTCTTGTTCCTCGAGAATTTAAGCTGGAATGGACTTCTTTACTTGAGCTTCCATATTTAACATTTTTATCCGAAGTTTCTGTTGGTCGTTATAAAGGGACAATTGAGGTTCACTTTTCTTCTCATATAGTTCACTTTGAATCCCATGTACTCCACGATTGATCGTTGAACAAAGAACATATCTCGAATGTTTATTTGTTTGGTAATATAGTATGTACTGGTGAATAATATGATCCTTTTAAGTTTGTAAATAATAGGTGAGAGTTGGTTGATAATAGTAAATGATTCGTTGTATTTTAGAGATAATTTCTTTACGACCTTGTTTATTTTATTTGACAGTATTCTAATTTTTGTTATCAACTGTTCGTTATTTTGGAATACTATGAACGTCTATTCATATAATAATACTTCCTTTGTTGATTGAAACCTCGGGTACATTTAATATGACTATTTCTTGGACTTCCTTTAGATTATCGATACGATTTTTATGTCATTTTTACAACTCAACAATAGCAGTTCTGTTTACGTAATGCTAAAGTACAAAGTTCCTTACCTGTATTTAAGTAAGAAAGAATATCCAATGAAAGATGATTGTGATCTATTATATATAAGATTCAGCTATGTCTGTAGAGCTATCATTGATTTAATAAGATTATTTTCTCTTTCTACAGGGTCACATTGCATTATATATAGAGGAGGTATACGATAGATCATTTCTGACGTAGCTATGTAATGACTAACAATTTTCCCAATGAATTCTTTAACTTTATTTTTTACTGTTATTTTTTACACATCCATATCTTTATATAATATGTTTAAATATAATTCAGAATTCCTCTTAATGGTAGTGGTTCTTAAAGGTATTAACTTGAACCATTAAGTAAAGCAATCTTGATGTACCAAGGTCAGCCATTTTGTTCTCGTAAACGTAGATATGGACCAATAAGGTCTGTTAATACTTCCTGTCAAGTAGTAATACAACCATTTTTTTTCACCCGCTTTTGTTTATTGAGATTATTTGTAAGGCTAGTATGATTTGCAAGTTCTTATATACTTTTTAATCTGTCTCATCTTTTCAGGCTAAAAATAATGTTGTATTAGACGATAAATGGTTTTGCTTATCTTCACATGTCCAGTAGTCACATCATTATAGTTTTCAAATAATATATTTTCACATTTAACAGTTGATATACATAATTTCTGGTTTTATTTTTAAATTTCTTTAAAATTCAGGAAACATAGTATTTTTTTTATGAATCTCTACATTTTTAATTTTATAATTTGGGTTTACTTCACGGGTTTTTTTAATTTTATTTTTTAGATTTATATACCATTAATAATTATGTATTAAAGATACAACATTTTCTAGTTCTTGAAAGGGCGTCTGCCAATATATTTCCTTTCCCTTTTCTATATCTTACATTGTAATCCAATTGCTCTAATGTAATAGCTCATCTTGCTATTTATATTGAAGGATTGTTTATTTATTATAACTATTTTAATGTTTGATGATCCATAATAATGATGAAATGAAAATCCTCAAAGTAATCTAGCTTCTTCCAAATTCCCTATTTTATGGTGAGATATTCTTTCTCTGTTACTAAATAATTTCGTTCAGTTTTATTCAAAATTTAAATAAAATGGGCTATAATTTTTTCCTGCTTACCTTCTCCTTAAATAAATATGACTGCTAATCCTTCATTACTTAGATCAGTTTAAAGGATGAAAGTTTTATTGAAGTCTGGATATGTAGAACAGGGACTTTAAGAAAATATTTTTTCAAATTGCCGAAGGCCTCAAGGTTATTATTTTCCTCATTCCTATTTCTTCCTTTTATGCAAAAGAGTATTTAAAGAAGCAATTATGGTAACCTCATTCGGTAGAAAATGTTGATACCACAATATCGTACCATTAAAACGTCGTAGCTTCTTTATATGTATCGGGGAAATGAGATCTAATATTGTAGTCATCTAATCAAGATTGACATAGATGCTTTCTACATCAATTATGTCTCCCAAGTAATTTAGTTGTCTAAGACAAAATTAACATTTATCCCAATTTGATCGTAATTTCGCTTTGTATAATTACTTTAATACTTTCTAGATTAATTTCATATATTTTCTAAACGTTTTAGTAATTATGATCAGAAAGATGAAAAAAGAGATAAGGATCCCAAGATAGGTTGATAATTTTGTTCACTATTCTTTGAAAAACCATAGTGCTGAATAAAATCCAAAAAATATTATTTTAAATCGTATCAGACCATGATTTGGCACAGTAAACGCTGTTAGTAGTTTACTTTCCTTGGTTAGAGCTACTTACCAATATTCATTTTTTAAATCTATTATAGATAGATATACTGTTCCTGGAAGTTTACTAAGGGTAGATGTATATAAAATGAAGGATAGACATGGTGACTTGATTAAGTTATCGCAAATCGATAAAAATTCTATGTTTGACATCTTTTTTCGGTACTAAAGCTACCGGAGAATTCTAGGAGGTTTGCGAGGGTATAAACATTTTATTAAAATTAAATTTTATTGAAATAAAATTAAAATTAACTATATATTATTATTAAATAATATTTTTGAAAATTAGTTTATATATTATCAGTATATTTTGAAAACTTATACAAAATAATTTACCTAAAAGTCTAATCGCATAAAAGACGAAACCAATAAATATTACATTTGCATGACCTATTTTATTTATTATTGGATCAGATAACACCAATATTGGAATTCCAGCCAATCCACCTACTGTTACAGTAATTCCCATAAGTGATCTCGATGCACCCAAATCTTCAAGTAGCCAAAAGAGAAATGATTCGATAAATCCCCATACAATTCCTAAAAAAATATAAAATTTAATTATGTTATTAAATTCAGAGTTTAATTATAGACTAAATTATTTTAAATACATTTATTTAATTGTGATAATAGTATAATGTCTATTTCTAATTTTATTCTATAATAATTCATTATAATAAATCGTATTTTTTTCGTATATATTGAAGTTTATATTATTGTATAACTTTACAATTATATAAAATTAAAACTGTATGGTAAATAATGAATAAGCTTAACTTTGATACCATGTAATATATTGAAATATTTATTAAAAATTAAAAATAATTTTCTTATTGGCGAATTATTAATGAATCAGACTTTCGAATATTAGTTTTGAGTTTATACATATATTTTAAAAAATATATTATTTCTAAATATATTATAAATCATATTTAAATATTATTTTTTTAAGATAAGCATGTGATATATTAAAATATAATACCGAAACTTAATAATTTTAAATAATTAAGATAATTTTAAGAGTTAATAAGTATATAACTAAAAATATTGAATAATAAAAAGGATGTAAGTTCATCATTCCAAATTTTACATGAATCTTAATAATACATCATAAAAAAACTTTATTATTAAAAAAAACTTTATTTTTAAAACATTATTAAATAAGTATTCAATGTTTTTATAATTATAAAGTTCTAAGGTTTTAGGCCAGAAAGAGAAAATCAGAAAGGGAGAGAGAGAGAGAGAGAGAGAGAGAGAGAGAGTGAGAGGGTATGTGTTATTAACTGAAAGAATGCATGTGTATGTTTGGGTATGTGCAAGTACAACTATGAATTTAGTATACGATAGATATAGTGTTAATGTATATTAAATCGATAGATGTCTACCTATTATCAACATATAATGCGTGGAAAAAAATCCGAGCGCAAAATAATAAAAACTGGAAAAATTCAAACGAAGAATTTTTAGTGTATAACGGATAGGTTTCACTGATATGCCGAGGGGTATAAAAAAAGTCACTTGTGTGTTTTTGTGTTTAAAATTGTATTGATAAATTTTGGATTTTTGTGAGCTCGTTATCAGCTCCATAGACTGCACTTCTTTTCATATTTTGACATAATTATTGTTAAATATATATATTCTTTACATATATATATACTGTAATATTAACAGATAATCCTTCAGTCGAAATTGCTTATTGGATTGGAATTTTCAAGAGCAAACCCAAATTAGTTAAAGCAATAGAAAAAAACAGAGTTCAGTTTTTATTTGTTTTTATTGATCGACACCACGTATAGAATAGCCAATGCCGCTATACCTACGTGATACCTATTAGTAAAAAGTCCAGCACGAGAAAGTTACAATAACAACGATGCTTCCATCTACAGAGCTTGCGGAAGATGACACACAAGTCTCACAAGATGAATGGATTATATAACGGATTATATATAAGATGCATTATAACTACGGGTGAATTTTTTCATCCATGGTGAATTATTCCATTAAAAACTCAATCCTGGAACTCTTGGTAACCGAGCAACTGGTTGTTGCAGCAACAATCCATATCCGCGATTCACTAAAATAAAAGAAAATTAATGTATCAGTAAGAGGGATAGTGCCCTTCCTTAAGCTTTGGTACTTCGATGTCAACCCAGGACAAGAATATTTACAGCGTAAAGGGTAGAAGAATCAAGTTACGGGTTATTATCCATTTCCTTGGACTTCTGGACTCTTGCTACTCGGAACCTCTTACTAAAAACCTTTAAAAAGATTTTTAGTGAGTAGCTCTTTCACAGAGTGAGATAGATAGTGGGCATATATTTTTAATTGCAATTAACACGTATATAGCGTACCCTCCTACTTAGCAGTTGTGTGGTGTCGAGTATGATTGATAGTGATTTCAGATTGGAATGGGAGTCGTTTGCTTGATTTCTAGTGTGGTACGCTATCATTACGCAATGACAAGTACTTTATGACAAAAATATTAATATGATTTTACTAAATTAATAAATAATCATGTTAAAAAACGTTGCATTAAAAATTATTGAAAATTTTAGTATTTTGTAACGGAAAAATTTATTGAACTTTTGTAATGTATCCGTATTTTAAATAATATTTCCTCATCTAGATTTGATAATTTTATAAATCTAAAACTCTAAAAGTACGTGAATATAAGCCATAATTTAGATAAAATGATAAGAAATAAATATTCTATTTAATTACGAATTGACGTGGAAGACTATCTAAGAATATGATCATACTAAAATCAGATGAACGACTGAAGTCATACACCTATTAACCGATACAAATAATTGGGAAGTAATATAGAAGAGATATAATTACAAACGATATAAAAGACAGAGAAAATATGAAGATGGGGGTTTTGACTCCTGGAACTAGTGAACTTTTAAATCAAGTATTAAGGACTTTCCAATCCTGAAAATCAGGAGTGGTGACAGACTATACTGCTCTTACGTAACTGCCTTTCGTACTACACATATCTAAATTATAATGGCTGCAAATAAATATCACGCAAGTAATATTAAGAAAATTATCGATAAACAATTGTAATTATTTTGTAACAACTCTATTTTATAATATTATTTTTACTGAAAATCTTAAATTAAAAATATTGAAATTGTAAACTAACTAACATATAAATTATATTTAATGAATAAATAATAATTAAATAAAGAAATAAATAAAATTTTCATTTATTTTCCTATTACATTATAAGGCGTAATACTTTCTATTACCATTATTGAGTTACTCTAACTACTATTACAGAGTTTGTTCCTTATATTTCGTTTACATTTTTCTTTCGTTGACTGTTAGTTGACTAATGTACAACAATTTATTTATTTAACACTTTATAATTAATTTATTTTAAGCATCTATCTTTAACTTTATATATTTTATAATTTTTATTTTTAAGTTTTACAAAGTTATTTTTTAGTTTTCTTCTTGGATATTTATTAATTCATAATTCTTCTATGTATGTATTCAAATTTTTTTAATTCAAAATTTTTTACTTTCTTATTTATTAATTTGTATCATATTGTGACGGCCTCATCATCACGAAGGCCTCCGGCGTCCCGAGAGCGCATCACACTAGGAGCAGACCGTATTAGCCCCACCATCACTGCTCCGTTCTCACCTCGACCCCCAGCGCTGAGCACGGCGATGGCGATCTACGCAGCTCAGCAACGTTCTCACCATCGCCCACGTCGGTGTACGACGTCATCATACTACTGCAGCAGCGGCTGCTTGTCAGGGCATAAGTATAAACCCTTGGCCCTTCGGAGATTTGTCAGCGCTCATCTCTAATGTAATTTGGACGATGCAGTGACCACCCTTCTCATCTGACTCTCTAGCACGGCCTATGATACTTGAAGTACTAGAGATGAGAGCGAGAACGAGAGGACGGACGGAAAAACAGACTGGACCACTGCCTATCTCCCTGAAAATCTCATTGAACGCAGTAACCACCCTCGTGGTGACTCGAACGCAGAAGAACGCCGAGGGAGAGAGATAAACAGTCCTATCTCTCTTCTGAATGAGAGACTCGACGAATGCCATTTTTTCGATGAAACGAGGAATTCAGATGGAAAGAGAAGCCGTCGCACGCCGTTTTCACGGTGCGGTTAGAAACCACGGCTATATTCCCTCACCCCGTCCTTACCCAATAATAATAATAAGAAAAATTTTTATATATAATAATAAACGTAATGTTTAAATATATCACGTAATATGTAGTTATGTTATTATATCGAGATCATTGTAAAGCACCCGCGCCGCACGAACATTCAAATGTAATTCTTTATTGTGCTTAACTAAACTAAGTAAAACCGTCTTCATTTAACGACCTCCTCACTCTGCCGCCTTCCATCCAGAGAACCTCGGACATCGACGAACGTATTCCGGCATATTTCAACCCTACCGTTATAATATTATTTGTATGTTAACTCTAAATAGAATTTTCCATTTATATGTACAATTTGTTGCTATTTTTAGAATACATTTAGTTTTTAGTAGTTGTACTTTAAACATGCTTTCATGTTAATTTATTATACGAGTGGCAAGATTTTGAAATTTTAAAATCATCATTTACTGATTCTACTTCATTTGAAGACATTTGCTTGCATATGGTGTATAAAAAATCTTAGTTACTATAATTAATAATAATAAATGATATTTATTAATAAATTAAAACAACTTATTTTTACAAGTATTTTTACAAATTTAACTTCGTCTAGTTAGATTACTGTTACCTCTCAGATGTTGCAAAATAAATAAGTAAATATTAGTTAATTTTTGTTAAATTAAGAATATTAATTTTATTCATAATATTGAATAATTACAATTTTACCTTTACTATCGTTATTTTGTAAGAATAATATTATAAAATAGAGTTATTACAAAATTATTACAAAAGATTAAACGATAAATTTTAATATTACTTACGTGTAAGTTATTCGCAATGTATGTAGCTTAGTATTTAGAAGTCTGAAAGAACGATGTGGGCGATTTCTCAAAAGCAGCAGTCTATCATCACTCCAGATTTTCAAAATTGGAGAGTCCTTAATGATTGAGTTTAATGTGTACTGATTCCAGAAGTAAAAGCGAATCTTTCATAATTTATCTGTCTTTTATAACTTTTCTAAGGTTATCCCTTCCATATCAGTTTCTAATTATTAACATTAATTCATAAGCGTATGACCTTAGATAAACGTATGATTTTAATAATGGTCGTGTTCTTTTGTGATTTTCATATTTATTGAGTGTTGCTTTTCTTCATTTTGTTTCTAGTTCCGAGTTTGTCTTTGTATAAAGTTATTGTATTTGATCTTTTCATGATCATTAGTTTTGTTTTATAATGTATAACTCGGTAAATCTGTCAAAATTAATTTTAATAAAATTAACTATAACAAACATTCCCGAACCGTATCAGTGATTATTTTTAATTATGTTCACAAACACTTCACTTTATATTTAAAATTATTAAATAAATTGTTTATTCAACAATTTATTTCACAACACTACAAATAAATATAATAAATTATATTTATTTGTAGTAATCCGCATAGGCAAGTGACCAGATTCTTCTTTTTCCCACTTGTATTCCTCCGACTCTCTCTTTCTTCAGCATATCTTCCAGTCTCGTACTATATATATTGAAGAGGGTGGGGCTTAGGCAGCATCGCTGTCTGAGTCCTCTCTTGGTGCCAAATTCCTCCGAATATTCTTCATTTGCCTTTATTATGCACTTCGTGTCTTTATATATATCTTTAATTCTATTTATGATCTGCATGTCTATCTTTTCCTCCTCCATTATCCTCCATAATTTATCCCTGTTCACCATGTGAAAGGCCGCCTTTAGGTCTATGAACATGGCATATAGTTTCTTGTCTTCTCTTATCGTTCTTTTGACTACATGGTCTAGGATGTATATATAGTCTATAGTAGGCCTATTTGCACTAAACCCAGTCTGTGTTTCCGGTACTATCCCTTTCTCCTCTATCTCCCTATCGAGCTTTATTTTTATATACCCTGAACATATTTTATATGCTGAAGTTAGCATCGATAGGCCTCTGTAGTTGTTCAAGTCTTTCGCGTCCCCTTTCTTAAATATCGGCACTATTCTCCACTCTCTTGACATATCTTCACTCATCCATATTCTACTTATTATTTCAATTAATTCTTTTTTAATTACTTCCCCTCCGTACATCCACGCTTCATTTACGATATCGTCCATTCCTTTTGCTTTTCTTTTTTTTAGTCCTTTCCAAATTTTTTCTAATTCTTTTCCAAGTCCTTCACCTCTTCCTTACTTATGTTTTTTCTTTGGGTCTTCTCTCTTACTTTCACTTTCTCTCCTCTGCCCTTTTCTTCACCCAGTAATTTCTTGAAATGCACCTTCTATTTCTCTATATTTATAGTTTCTTCCATTTTCTCTCTGCATTTCCTATCTATATTTAAGTATCTCCATATCTCTCCTTCGTCCCTTAAATTTCTTAGTGTTTCATGTTCTTTCTTTTCGTTCTCTTTCTTTTTGTTTTTACATATTGATATCCATTCTTTCTTAGCCTGTATGTATGCTTCTTTTATTTCTTTCCCTTTCTTCCATTTCTTCAGTAAGTTTTTTGCTTTTTTTTAATGATTTACATTCTTTATCCCAGCACTTCCTATGACCTATTTACCTTTCTTTAAATTTTATTTCTTTTTTTTGCACAGCAACGTTGATCTTGTTTTTTAGTGCTTTCCGTTTCTTCTCTATTTCCTTATCTTTATCACTTTCTGTTTCCCTTATGTTTGTTCTGCTTCTATATATTTCTCTATTTTCTTCATCCCAGAGTTCTATCCATCTTTTTTTAATATCTTTCTCTCTCTTCAGTCTGACTCTTTTACTCTTATCTACTGCCACTCATATTCTAATCGGTGCGTGGTCAGATTCGAGCCTTTCCTCAATTTTTATTTCTTTAGTTGTTTCTCTTATCGTCTCATCCCCAATGATGAGATCTATTACCGAGCAACCACGGGCCCCCATATATGTAAATTCCCCTCTCTCATCTTCTTTCACCGTCCCGTTGAATATGGACCATCCATTACCCTATATTCTTTGTACTAATCCTCTCCCTTTCTTGTCTATTTTCGTGTCCTCGCTTTTTCTTTTCTTCGTTATTCCATCGCCCTCTCTACTCATGTATTTTCCTAGTTGTCCTGTTATTATGTTTATATCACCCATTATTATGATATTTGCCTTGCTCTCGTCGTTTTTTTCTTCTATTATTTCGCATTTTTTCTCTATATTCTCCGTGTTGTATATATTCCATATCTCTATTTTCATACCTCCCTCTTTCGTTTCTATTTTTATTTTGACGAGCTCTTCATGTTTGTTTGTTCCTAATTCTTCTATCTTTATATCCTAATCTTTATTAATTCATATAATAAATCCTTCTCTCGCTCTTTCTTTCTTGTTTTCTCTGATAGCTTCAATGTTTTCTCATGTTATCTCTTTCGGCAGCCTTTTACTTTATATACTCTCAAATCCTTTTTCTTTATATATTCTTTTCTTTATATATTTTTATTTATATATTTTATACTCTCAGAACTCTATCTTTATTCCATATGTCCTCCGTGTTCCAGAATACCAAGTCTTTTATTGTATTTCTCTTTTTTCTTTCTCTCTTTCCTATCTGTGTTTTTCTACCCTTTTCTTTGTTGCTTTTCTTCCATCTCTGCCCTTTCCCCTTTCTCTGTATGTGTTGTCATGTCTATTTGTCTTTTTCCTTTGTCTGTTACTTTTCCCTATCTTCTCACTCTCCTTCGTCCACTTCCATTCTATTCTAAATCCACATTTCATCCTCCCTTTTCTTGTATTCTATCTATGTCTTCGTTTGTGATTATTCCCCTCCCTTCTCGTTGTTCTTCTCTTCTCGCTCTTGTTCTAATTCTTCTCTTCCTTTCTCCACTTTTCCTTCACTCTCCTGTTCTTTTTTATTAGCCTTATGTTCAATTTCTTTCATAATTCTATCTACTGGCTTAAAATATTCCCATCTTATCCATTGTCCCTCATATTTAACTTTTCTAAGTCCTATCTTTGCTTCAATTCTTTTTGATCTCACCCTTCTTATCCATTCATTTATTTCTCCTTAAGTTTTCCTTTCTTCAAACGTCAAATCAAACTCTATGTATATGTTTATGCCTATTAGATGTCTCCTAATATTATATATCTCTGTTTTGTCTTCCCTGATCTTAAATCTTACTATGATTACCCTCCCACTCCACCAAGCTTCTTTTATTTGCTTTTCTTTTTTTAATTTTTCCTTGAAAAACTCCTCTATTCGTATTTTTAACCCAATCCCGCCTATTTCTGCTTTGTCTCTGCCCTTTATGACTAAGTTATCTTCTCTCTCTTTTTTTTCTTTCTCCCATACTATTTTCTTCATCTCTGTGACCTGTTTCTCTGATAGTCTTGATCTTGTAGAAGAGCTGGCTCTGCTTCCAGCCGATTTGCTGGACTCTGTCTCTATAACCTTGTCTCTTTGTTCTGTTCCTTCATACTCGCTCCCTGATTTTTCATTTTCCAGCCAGCAAATTTTCGCTTCCGCCTCCACCTTCCAATCCTCCAGCTTTTCCACCATTTCCTCTAGTTATTTTATTCTGTTAATAGCTCTCTCTAATTCTTTATTCGTCTTCTCTCTTTTTCTTTCCATGTTTTCTATTTTTGATTCTACCCAGCTCATCAGTGCATCTCTGTCCTCTTTTAACTCCTCTCTTATTTTTTGTACATCTTTGTCTTTTTCCTTACTTTTTCTTCTATTTCTAGTTTATCGTCTCTATTTTTCTCAAAAGTTACCTTCTTTTTAAATTCCAGTAGCGACTGCGTACTCTTTCTTGCTCTTCTAGCTCTCCTGGTCATTCTCGAGCTGTTTTCTCCCCTCTTCGGCTTCTCGTTCAACGGCGTGGTTGGTGTAAGTTGCCACACCGCGGCGCTGCCAGTCGTCTCGAGTTCCCTCTCTTGTTCTATGATTTGTGCTCTAGGGTTTCCGCGCGCAGCTTTCGAAATTCTCGGAAATGCCACTTAATCTGCACTTTAAACTTTTTACTTTTTGCACTGATTTCTTGTCACCCACACTTTTTGTCCCTTATCTTTTTATCATATCTTATACCTTTCTTAAAATCCTTTCTTTCTGTATAACTATTATTACACTTCTATGTTATCTCAGGCAACACTTTTGTATATTCCGAGGAGCTTGTAACTGTGTGTTACTCACTTTCAAATCACGATAAAAAGTCCATTTTTTTAGGTTAGTTATAATATCAATTTTCAATATCATCACAAATAAAGCGGATTATTTATTTTATGCGTTTCCGTATATAATATAGTGCGTCATGGTTTTATAACAAAACAATTGTAGATTTAAACAAAGAAGAGTAGATAAAACTACTTGGTTGTTACATACATATATTTATATTTATTATATTTATATATTACAACGTATTTTTGAAGATAAATGTTTAAATCAGTTTCGACATATTACAAAGATTTTGACTGATCGCTTGACGCGACAAGCACTCCGTATATCACAGTAATTACATTTATCTTAGTATTACAATTAGTACAATAATAAATTCATCTTAGTCACGATTGCTCGGATAGTAGCTCATGAAGATAGTGAAGGCTTAATGCCTTCGATTCCTCAACTTGTGTTCTTGTGGTAGTAATGAGCATCCTTCTTTTAAGTTTTGCGACGAGCAGGATTCCTTTAGGAACAGTTCTTTTAATAAATTTGTACAACTCTGCACCAATTAAAGCAGAACTTCCACGGGCTAACTTTTCATACGACGATCAAGTCACAACTGGCAAATGAACCGCAACAGAGAAACGATAAATTGTCTAATATTACTGCAAAACAATACGAGAAGCTTTCAACACACGTTTTTTCTAGGCTTACCAAGAGGCCTTGAATCGAGATTAAACCACGCTTATCAGTACTTCATATCTTCTCTTTATTCGCTGAGATCGTTGTCTTTTTCAGCCTGTTTGTCTCGTATCGCATCTCGATTGTGATAAATTTATAATTAATAAACAGAAAATACAATATTTCAACATTAAATTTTTCTTGTTTTTATACATCAAAATTTTGTATTACTATATTACTGTGTATTACTATATTTATTATTATATTGTAGAATTATTACAATAAATGAAAATGAAAATAATCGTGACATTTGTAAATAAAAAAACTAAATTTGGCATATCATGTTTGTAAAACTAATTTCATTATATCTGTCGTTCTTATATAACTTGACTATTTTTTCAAACATATTTTTAAAATATATTATCGTTTTATATTATATGTAATAATAATATATATTTAATATATATAAATAGTATTTGATATATAAATGAATAATATATTTAAGAATAATCTTAAAAATATTTCGAAATAATATTAATTATGAAAAGTTTATAATTATTAATCATATGTAAAAAATAATTTTGAATTTTAATACATATTATATTTTAATATTATTATAATATATTTGTATATTTGTAATTTTGTATAGGAGTTAATTTGTATATAAATAATTGTATTGTTTATGAAATATTTATTTTGTAATTTTTATTTTTTAATATTAAATAATCTATAATTATAAAATTACATACCCATAATAAAACATACAACTAAAAGAGCAACGATTTCAATATTTTTTAATATTGTAATAACATCATTAAAAACATTTGAAGCAGGTGTTTTAAATTCCAAATTTATCCACAAAATCAAAATACCTGAGAATATCTTTAAAGCAGTATACAAATAAAATGCTGGCCTAAAATAATTAATATTTATATATTCTAAAATTTTATTTTTATTTAAGTATATTACAAATTAATAGTTTCATAAGTATTATATATAAACCTTAAATAAATTTTATAAATTTAATAGGAAATAGAATGTTGATTAATCTTTTCAATTTATATATATATTTTTTTTTAATTATTTATTTTTCAAACTTTCTTATTATTCTAAAATTATCCTTATATATAATTTAACATCGGTATATAACTTTAAAATAGATTCATTTTTATGAAAAAATAGGCTTATAGAAATTTGATTATAGAATTTTTATAAAATAAACTATTTGAAATGTAGATAATAAATATTATTCATATTAACTTTCTTATTAACATTTATTAATAATGCTACACCGTAAGTTAGACTGCTAGAAAAATAGATATTCAATAGAGAAAACAGTCAACAGAGTCTCCAACTAGATTCTTGTTATAAGCAAATAATAATTAATGTAAAGGTTTTTTCGTAATTTTTGTTGACCAAATCTTTGTATCACTAATGCGAAGGCAAATCTCATTTCTTGAAAAGACTGTACGGTCACTACTTAAAAAGTTTCTGATACTGAATAATGAACAACGGCTCAGTGGATAATTTGGTATTTCACTCGAGTTTACGTCGAGTACCTGGAAAAATATCATTGACTTAAGCATATCTAGTGACGGTGGAGAGAAGATAAATTTTGTCAAATCTATCAGATTTTTTTCTAACCATCATCCATTGGTTATAATTATTTCTTAATAGAGACTGGAGGAGTAAGCGCATAATGGTTTTGATTCAAGCGTGCTCAACTATCTGTCAGTAGTATTATAATAATTCATTATTTATTTTTTATAGGACCATTAATGATAAATTAAATATTTAAATTAAAGTTTTCTTCAATATTTTTGTTAATCAAATTTATAATAATAAAACTTTTAGAGATCTATATGCTAACGATTTTACGTTATAAACTTGTAACTTATAAACTTTGTATACTATCAAAATCTCTTCTATATATACAAACTCTCCTATAACCACTCAACTTAACTACTCAATTAAAGGTTTGGTATTAGAATTATGTTTATTGATAAAAGAGTAAATAGTTGTTGTCCTTATTATATATTTTTCAATTTTTGTACATTGTATTTAGTTTCTAACAGACATAAGGAATATATAAGTTTACGAATTTAGGAAAAAAATTTCGACATTCATCTAATGTTGAAATTTTTTCTTAGATATGCATTTCTTTCATGGATTATAATAAACCCTGTAATTTTTGTTTGAGTTTACTGTTACTGTTAATAAATATTATGATGTATTTTTCATCATAGTACTTCGAATTCTTACAGACAAAGAAAAATCAAAGAAAGCTGACGTCTCTACTTTCCATATTGTTTTCATTTAGTTTAAACAAGAATATAAAAGACTCAAGTACTGTTTTTTAGTTTACATAGTATTGTATTTGTACCATATCTGTTATAAAATAGAATATACAATATCACTTAAAAATTTTTGTTATTTATGATACAGCTTGTAATGTCGCAGCTTTCTGGGTACTGCATCTGTTCATGAGTCATTCGGAGTTGGCTCGTCGGAGTCAGGGTTGTAATAATCCTCTTGTAAAGAGATGGGAAGAAGGGAGCAGGGAGAAATAATAATATTAAATGTTATTTATAACCTCCTTTAATGATCACATATACAGAAAGAGTGTGTGTCAAAGGTGGGAAACGAGCCATAAAAAACAAACAAGGCTTGAGCGATTAACTCCTCAGCATCTATCTAATACAAGGCTCGTTTCTTTGATGCATTCGGGGTGCTGACTCGCTTATCCAAAATCCTGCTCGGCTCATGATTTGTTCCTTTTTATATCCTGCGCGGGGCTTGGTGACAGAAAGTTCCCGTTTTAATCAGAAAGATTTTGCCTTATTTGGTCGAGCATAAAACTAACGGAGCATCAGCTCTTCTCCATCCTCATCCGTGTGAGTGACGATGCGCACTAGCGGGTTTTTCTTGGCCGTTCTTCTTACAGCACTTGTACTAGCGCGCCGCTATTCTCGCGCGATGGAAAGAGAGAACTGAATCCCTCTCTACGTGCTCCTGTTGAGCTTCGTGGAATAGAAAGGCACGTAATTCTTTCTCTCTCTCTCTCTCTCTCTCTCTCTCTCTCTCTCTTTCTTTCTTTCTCCCTGCGCCGCGACCGGGTTCCACGAACCTAAATATTTTGTGAGGATTTTCTCACAAGCTTATAGCTAAATACAATTTTCATTTATTTTATAATTGTATTTCTTACTATTATGAAAACATTAAAAATGTCAACAATTTTAAATATAGAAACGCTACTCGTATGTTCTTTTTATCCTCTTTCACTTATTGCCATATAAGCATATTTATCATTATTTTATAAGTTATATTATTTTAAATTATAAAAATAGAGTAAGAAATTATAATTATCATATAAATAAATCTTACTTGAAATTTGAATGTCCTGTTATCTTGCTTGCATAATCAATTAATATACCAGATAAAGGTGCAGATATCATTCCACCAATAGTTCCATAAACTTTCTGGAGACCGTAGTCAGCTTTATTTTCTCGAAGGATTGCAATTACTGCACCTTCAAACATCGCGAAAGTCGTTCCTCCAATTATTCCTAATAATTACCATGATAGCAATTTTTAATTTTTTAATAATGTAACAAATTCATTTTTAATGTTCTATCAAAAATTAAAATTTAAAAATTGTTAAGAAAAAAGCCCTCCATTTTTATAAACTAGTTTATTGATAATCGGATTTTTAGGGATATGGTGAATTGAAATTTTAATCAATAAATAATTTTTAATTTACTACAAAGACGTTTCAATAAATTTGAATTGTTGTATTCAAGTCATTCTGTAACAATATATAAATTTATAAACACAACATGTATTATTTTGTCAATATTTTACATTACTAATGTTAATATAGTAATAGATTATTTGGAATCAGAATATCTTGATATTTTAAAAAATAAATGTAATTGTTTTACTTTATTCTATCATATATATATATAAATAAAACGTTACTTTATGTGAGTGGAAATAATATTGACACCAAATTAAACGGTACTTTAATACATCATAATTCACCGATTGTAAAAAAATCTCGTGTATTTCCTAATACTTCGATTTTAGTTTTTTTTTTAATAAAAATATCTAGACTGTAAATGTTATTTGTACTTATCAATTCTGAATTTTATTAATACTGTAATGAGATGACTCAGTTCACCCTTCGCAGGTGAAGGGAAGAGTCGAGCGCTTGTTGTAAAAAAAAAATAGAAACCGCCGAGACAAGCGGCAACCAGTTTGCTAAGGATTTGTAAAGGTGGCAAGTAGGTGTAATAAATAAAAAAACAAACTATAATTTTAAATAAATAAACGTCACCGGGAAGATGTCCTTTAAAGGGTAGTTTTCTTCAATAAAAAAAATAACAAAAAAATTCGATAAATTATTGGTAAGAACGAGAAAATATCAATAAATTAAAATTTTATATATATTATCCTATTTTCATCTTTGAAAATCACGATGAAATTATTATTTATGATAATATTTACAAACGGCTAATGTCTATTCTATATATGACCGCCGGGTCACAGACAATAACAATGATGTTGAACGTAAACACATGCGCTAGTTATCCGAATTTCGAGTAATTATTTTGAATAATTACTTTATAAAAATTTTACGTACACGCGAAAGATTTTCGAATAACCTTTATTTTCGAGAACAAAATGTAAAAAAAAAGAATTTTTATTCAAAGTTTTACCGAACGTAGATTTTCTCTTATGGCTTTACGATGAAAGACCAAAGAAAAAGATAAACGGAACGCAAGCAATGATGAACAGGTGGTATATTTACCGAGAGCACAAATAACCGGGATAACGATAAGGCTAGAAAAGCAATCAGGGCGTGATGGACGGACGATGTATACTAAGGGCGGTTAAAGAAACGACCTTAGTACTCTCGAAGACTTGAGCCGAGTCAAGGTTTGGATGACGGTATCGTCTTACAATGGTATCAGACGCAATTTGCAAGAAGGGTGAAGAACTCCTAACACAAGCGACTAGGAAAATGAAGTCGCACGTGATTTTACTTGAGGAGAGTGAAAGAGTACGAAAACGTGATAATTTCAGCATTTTTGCTAGTACGTAAACATGGCTAGCGGAGGCGGAAAGATAATTGATTGTTGACACGAAATCGCGAACAACGGAAGACGCAAAAAGGATCGGTTTTGCTCGAGATAGAGGCCAGCGTAAGTCTACCTCGAGACCTGCACACGCGGTGTGCCAAGTAAGCTCGGGTCTCCGGCGCGGATGTCGGTACGCATACCGGTTTTGCCAATAAACACGCATGGTAGCTTGTGCTACCATGCGTGTTTATTGGCAAAAGTCGGTCAGCGCTGGACGAGATTGATGAAATTATGATTATCCGTGCGAAGTGAACGCACAGTCGCGAGAGCTACCGAGGAGAATTATTCCGTACAATCACCTAATTGGTCGCTTATGATTGTTGGGAAAAGCCGGGCATGTGTCGACTAACACAGTAAACCGATATCGGAAGTTTTGGGTGGCAATGGGGGGCCGTGTCGAAACTTCTAGCAATGCGCGCGTCTTATTACAATATAATAAAATTTGAATTGAATTGATAATAAAGATTTTATTAATTATAACTTAGGAATTTCATTTTATAAATGTAATAAATTTTTTGCTAAATTTAAAATTTTATACTTAAGAAAACTATTAAAAAATTAAAAAAATTTTATAATTAAAGATACCTAAATTTATAAAAAAAACTTATATATTATTAAATAATTAAAAAAGCATGCTTTAATTTATTTTGCTTCATTTATTTATTCTTTCAATAAAATTTGTAGAGAAAAAAGTAGTATCTTACCAATAAAAACACGAATGACCAGATAAGCCCAGAATGTTAATTTGACATTATATTCGATTTGCATGAAAGTATTAGTGCAAATGTTCTTTCTTGATACAGTGAAAATATAGGTCTTCTTATAAGGTTCAATACTGAAAAAAAAAATGTTGCTGTTTGCATTTCTTAGCTCAATTTGCTCGTTCATCTGTTCGACATTATTACCATCACTCGTGTTTTTATAGGATTTATTATTAAATGTTGGTACATTTATGGTTTTCTCTAAGTATCTTAGCTGATTTTCTATTTTATCAATATCTGACATTTTTATGAATGTGTCTTTTAGCATATCTAAGTTTTCCTTAGTTTGTGGTTGATTTAATTTCTTTAACGAAATATTTATAAGAAAAGTTTATGTGAGTAAATAATAATACAGAAAAAATTATTTATAAATATATAGTAAATATATTTTATTGGCATCAAGGCTGGGTACACGTAATTATATTTATTCATTTAGAATTTAAGTTATAATTTAATATTATAATTGCACAAAATTTATACATTTACATTTATTGATCATTTTTGTTTTCTAGCTGAGGAATAGAACTTGTTCAATATTTAACAAATTTTTTTTCTTTTCTTATTAATTTATAGCTATATATATTTATATTTATATTAACATAGATTTAAGACTGTTCTTTACATATTTATATTATTTATCACCTCTCTTGCTCACTTTCACTCTAACTGTTTTGTTCAATTTATAATTCTTTCCACGTAACTGAGTATTTCCTTTGTCACTTACTCGTTTTCAGTCCATAGCCCTTTTACATCTCTTTAGTGCTCCTGTTTTTCTCGTCTTTATGTCTGTTCTTTCAACTACTCTTAGAATTCACAATTCGAATAAATTCGTGGACTCCACGGCCTCATGGTCAGATAATAGATGAATGAATTATAAAAATTTTAAATATAAAGGAAAAAGCGGCGAACATACAGATGCAAGGTATTGTCGGTAGGGGAATAATTAGAGAGTTTAAAAAAGTAAATATTCGAGTGACCGGACGATTTGACGTAAACCGTAAATTTGACGTAAACGTCAAGGGTATCATAATAGTAAAAAATATAGAAAATTTAATCTTACCCATTCAAACCTTAATCGAAAATATAGCACAAAAAATAAATAAAATCAATGCAAAGGTTAACGTGAAACCGTATAGAAATACGTGGTTTATGTTGTTAATTGTTATTTAAAAATTAAAGTTAAATAATAGTTAATTGGAAAAAATAATTGGAACACAATTGAGAGTCGCAAACTGATCGAATACTATAATTAGAGCCTAGGCATATCGCGTACGGTATTAGATTGGGTAATCCATGGTCCTATTAATAAAGATAAGACGATTAAAAAGACAATATCGTCCATTACAGAAACTAACGTAAAGGAAGAATTCGAAATAGAAGAAAAAGCAAAATTTGATGATTTGATAAGACGATTTATTGTTATAGACAGCATAGGCGTAAATGATAGGCTAGAAAATCGGAAAAATGAACACGCATTGATGATTTTAGAGACAAGTAAAAAAAGGAGCCATACCTGGGAAATAGGACATCTTTGGAGAAATAACTGTGTGCCGTAAACAGACGGACTTAGCACCGCGCAATCTAGATTGTTTTCTTTGAAAGATCGTTTACAACGAGATTTTATTTATGCGCGGTTGCGAGTTTTTGACACATCAGAATTTTCATAAAAAATAAAAATGCTGAAATTCATAAACGATACTTTCTTAAAGGCAACTGGCAGTATAATTCGCGATTACAACATAGACAAGCGTCTAACATCTACTGTAATGACATGATTTTTCTAATTAAAAATGTTGTAACAATAAACAACCAATTTCAATATGCACCGCATGCATTTAATCGAGTGTTAAATGAGGCAACAGTAGATAAAAAAATTGGAGAACTTATAACGAAATTGTCAAAAAAAGAGGTTAAAAAATCTTAAATCTTGAATATGGATAATTTGAGGTTCAACATAAAACTATCAAAAATATTAAAAGAGCTATTGGAAGAGAACAACACTTTCACAAAAAGACAGCTTTATAATGTCGATCTTTGATCGGTTATGTTTAATTCTACCCTTTACCCTATATTCAAAATACTTGATACAGAAAATTTGGCATAGTGGAATTCGGTGGAATGGTATATTAAGGATTGAAGAAAAAAAGAATCGAAAGTCGTGGTTATTGAAACTCGAAGCAGTTAAATAGTGCTCTATACCGCAATTTATGAAAAAGTGTTTGAAAAATTACACAGTGGAATTGCATGTTTTTTTTGTGATGTCAGTGCGTTAGCGTGTGTCGCTATATCTTATTTACGTGTAATTAAAAATGATGGTTCCTCTAATATTTCAGCTGTTATGGGTAAAAGTAATATCACACCGAAAAAATCTATGACTATACTAAGATTCGAATTACAATCTGCCTTGCTGGGAACTATATTGTTAAATTTTGTCGAAAGGAATTACAATTGAAAATAGGTCAAATGATATCGATTATTTAGTGGTATTTTCCTGGATAAGGACTGAATAAGGACTTTGAAATATATTTGTAGAAAATTCTTTAGAGAAAATTAAAAGGTTTATGAAAGTATTGGAATGGCATTGGGTTCCGACGGCCAAAAATCTAGCAGATGATGCAACCTGATTAAAAAACAATTACTTAAATTCAAAATGGTTGAAGAGTCCAGAATTTTTGTCAGTGCTGAATATTAGATGAACAACAGAAAGGGATACACGTATAGATAAGAATAATCAATCAAATGACACGGAACCCAAAAAAAACATTTTAATTTTATACGAGAAAGAATGCTAAAACATTCACTTCCGATAAATAATCATAAGTTATTATTTTTTTGTCGATCCAACAAGGCTCTAGATCCTTTGTCTACATCTCATCATTGGAATTTTCCAGCCATTAACTAATGACACTTCTTACCTCACTTAGAGGAGCAGTGGAATGTCTGAAATTTCGCTGCTTAAGCTGGTTGCAACCCTTTTGGCTAATCTGTCAGTGTTATTTTAGATGGAAGGATTGGCGAAACAGGGTGGACACAAAGGTTACTTTCTTTATTTCAATGTATTTATTTCAATTATGTATGGCGATCGACAGTCGAGTTCGACGCTATGCCTTGGCTCGCGTGGTGGATTCTTCGTGCGAAAGTTAACGAAAACAGAGAAGAAAAAAGGGATGCCTTTCCCGCTTTGCGCTCTCTTTTATGCATTTTCTCCCTGCTCTCGCCCCTTATGCAAACGCAGCCGTAGTCACCACCTCTCAAACGCCGCTGCCGCCTTGCCATCGCTACCTGGGCATGTTGTCCCTCCGATCCCGGCGTAGAAGAGCCAAGGCATTTACAACAGTTGATCCGGGAGTATACCGGTCGCTCATACTCCGTTGTACGCTTATAAATCCTTTACATTGCTACGATCGACGAATACATCCATTTATTAACCCGATAATTTATTGGAGTCGTTTTACGGCTCCGTTTCTGGCCGTTCACGCGATCGGGAAGATGTCGGGTTTTCCCGACCGGACGTCTGGCACTCATATGACGTCTCTTTCGAGGTCGGATTTTGACGCCTTACCGACCCCGCTGGACTCGGGTCGTTCGACGCCCCACCGAGACCAGATTTCGCGGCACCACGGTTTACGATGCCTCGCCGCGATGCCCATATTCTCTTGGGGTCTTCTCAGTCGACCCTTGATCGATAAACGGCACGTATTTCCTTCAGGTAGACAGAGGGATTGGGTAGGACGGCAAGCCGGGATGGATGGTGGGATAGAAGGACGGTTGTCTGGAGTGGGAGGAAGGGAAAAAATACGCGCTTATCGCCAACAGTCAGTCTTTTTATTATTTATGTGTCCCTGATATACAGGAATCCTAATTAAAGTAATCTTATTATGTTTAGTCAAAGCCCCCAGTAGTTGATGTATCGCAGAACTTCTGTAGATCTAATTCCATAACCATTAATGGCCAACAAAGCTGCCTAGCTGTCTGAGCAGATTGTAATAGAACAATTTCTGATTTATCTATCCAGCAGCTACACAGCACAGTTATAAATAGCTCTAATATTTGCCTGAGATGAATGCATGTTTATATAAGGAATGAACAATTTTATTCGATATACCCATTTTCCAAGCACCAATCTCGATCTTATTTTTATTTTTGGAACTCCCTATAACGATTCGGTCTTGTTGATCTATTCTTCTGTGTGTAGTATAAGGACCTCATAGTCCTTGTCAAAGTCACAGTGGAATATTGTCGCATGCTATTTCTTTTCCAACGTTCACTTCTAAATATTTGTTCACTAAAGGATCTGAACTGTTTTGATCTTCTGTAATACGTAGGTAGCTACTATACGCTCTTACTTGAAACACTTTATCCCGATACGCCATGTTAAGGAACAGTTATAACCATTTTAATTGAAACAGCCCTTATAGTCCCGTTAACTTACAATTTATGTTAGGAGTTGTATGATTTTATCTATTTTCTCTATGATTCAAATTTATATGCAATCAGCTACCATTTGTCGCATTTCTCAGATGCTATAAATTTGTTCCGATATAGATAATTTGAATAATATAATAAAAGACTTATCTATAGTGACACAAGCATTTAAAAAAAGAGTTAAAATAATGGTCTTACAGAACATTTTCCTCAATTACAACAGAAGCCAGATCGTAACGGATCCTATAGGTCTCCTACGAAAGTGATGAGTTGGCAATGCAGCAAAATTATAAGCGCTTGAAGATCTTTTAGCCATATTAAGATTGTACTGCAGAATATATCGTTGGATAAGATATTGTAAGAGAGTATATCGGCATTTATGAGAGAACTGACGACAAAATCTTCCTATCAACACGTGATCGGTTTCCAAAAACGCTGAGACTAATGTAATCTTTTTCTTATAATAATATATAACACATAATATACAAATGTAATATCCTTTATAAAAGATAACAGAGCTTAACCTTCTTTGTTCGAATTTACTGCATTATTTTTTCGGTTTTTGTTAAAATTCTTTTATTGATCCACAAACTCAATAAATTTATGATGTATAACAATATTATATTTTATCTAATATAACATATTTTCCCCTTGAAATAGTACATAGTGTATAACTTTAAATATTCATTTGCTTGTGTTACGTATCTAAGAGGTCACGACTATGTTTATTCTTTAATAATTAAATCGCGATAATATTTTCTCTCCAGGTTTCGTTCTGCCCTAGCCAGATCGGTCAAAGCGTTCTGGCCTTTGTGAGGTTCGGAAATCGTAATTTAATAAAACGCGAGATAATTAATATAATATCTTTTTTATTATATTTCTCTAAATAAACGAGAGAGATAAGTATCGCAGTGTGTAATACAACTTTACTTTGTGTCTCAAAACTAAGTCCCGATTGTGTAAAACGTATAAGTATTAAAGAACCCGAACCGAAGTACGACCGAATCTAATAGTCCCAATTTGAAGTCCGATTCAGAAGTACCCCTACGTGTTTTTCGATTTGACTTATTACCTCCGTTGTATGGAGAAATTGCAAAATCCGCGGTTTCTCCCACTGGGTGCCTCTGCTTTGATAATCGTTCTGTCAGCTTTCTCCTTTAACGTCTTTCAATTGACCTTTGTACATTTATTGTCACCTCTGATCTTGACTTTCCGTAATTTGTCGAGTTTGGAGGTTCGTATTACTCGCGGGTTTTGTGTTACTCGCGACTCCGGTCGATTGTCTTGATGTCAATTTCCCGATGTTTCGTCTTTGCTTTCGCTGATATATATAAATAAGCCGTCGCGTATGGATATGCAATTTTACATACGTGACACGTCCGGGGGCCCTGTGTCGACGTCCTCGTCGATTAGAAACAATAATAACTTTGTTACTCTTTCTCTGTATTCAAAATTTCATGTTTGTTTGTGCTCGTGTAGATGTCTGTATACGTGATTTCATTTTCTCTTTCGAGTCGCTACAATTGTTTTTGTCGTTCTCTCTCGTTCATATAATGTTTTAAACTTTAAATTTCTTATGAACTAAAATATACAAATTATTACAGTGGTTATACATATTATATTATTTTCTTTTTCTTCATCATACTTTTCCCATGCTGCAGTTAGTGGCATATTTATACTTCCTTCTTTGACTCAGCATTTCTCTGATGATTTGTCCTTTCCTTTTATTAGTTATATTTAATATATTTCTATAGATTATTTTCCCTTTCTGATCCCCCCGTAAATATTTTGTTGTTCTGAAACATACTCTGTATTAGTTTTATAGTTTATAATTAATGTTTATAATATATCTTAATTTATTACTATTATTACGAATGATTGTATATATTTTTCCATACGCAACCCCTTTTGAATTGTTATTCCATTATTACATATTAACATATTATGGTACCAATTGTTTTAGTATTGACGAATGTCGTTATTACTTATATAATAAATATCTGTTTGCGTATAATATACATAACAGTACCCATGGCTTAGTTGGTAGACCACCGGTCCACTGACTCGAACGGTGGCGGTTCGAATCCTATGTGTTTTGGAATTTTTTTCTTTTTTTTTTGTTGAGTTCCCTATTCTACTTATTATTGTTATTATTATATTTTTTGTTTTGTTTTGGTTTATATTTTTTTGTTGTGGTTTTTTTTTGTTTTTTTTTGTTTTTTTTTTTTTTGTTTGTTTTTTTTTTGTTTTTTTTTTTGTTTTTTTTTGTTTTTTTTTGTTTTTTTTCTTATTGTTAGTTTACTTAATACTATTGTTAATATTCGCTTATGCTAGGGTTAGTTTTTGTTAGTTCAAGGTTTTTCTTCATTTTTCTTCGTCGTAGAGCCGCCAGGCGTAGGTCTTGCCGGCCTCTTCGCATCTCTCCTCCTCGTTGTTAAGTATCGCGTAATATACGCCCCTGGCGTCTGTTGGAGGCTCCCAGGCACCTCCATGCTGGAGATCGTTGTTGTCCTCCTTGAGGTTGGCCCTTGCGAGTGTTTTAGCGCCGATGACCCGACGCTGCAGCCTGTGGATCAGTCCCCTTATATGCGGGAGTGACCAAAAGATGCCTAGGGCCACCTCTTTGCTCCGAGTCTGCCTGAACCTCGAAAGGTCCCAGCATCCCCGGTCTCTGAGAAGTGTCCAGACAAAAATAACATTGAAGATCTTTTTGAGGTTTAAACCTCGTGCTTCAATGGAGCCGAAATTGTAAGATTTCTCCATGATATTTGCAAGAAGAATGAGTCGCTTTTCATCTCCCGTTGTCGCAAATCTTGTCCCTGTGATTCATTTTAGTATGGAAGGGATAGTTTGTTTATAATGAATGATAATGAAACTGCTGAGCCTTTCATTCGTTGCAGATTCATAGCATTAAGTTATTATTATTTATTCTTACAATTATTAAAAAGATTATACATTTTGTATTATTTAAAAAAATTATTATATATATTACTATTTTATTGTTGCACTATTGCTTTATCTATTCGCCCCCTCTTGTCACCCGGAGTTGAGGTATGATAGTTTTGTGACACTTACCTATTCGTAATCCTATGATTATTATTATTATTATTATAGTGCTCAGTACTGTTATGGATGATATTCCAAATATAGTAACATTATTTTTGAATATTTTAACATTGTCATTATTTTCGTTAATTCGGCTAATTATCCGGGCTTTCTTTATTATTTCTTTTAGTCCACCTCCCTCAATTGTTAAATCTGAGTGTTCGAGTGTATTTTGTATGTGTGCAGATTTTATCTCCGGTGTCCATTCGTATATGTGTTTGGTGATGCTATCAGTGACCCCCCAATTTGTTAATATGGTGTCTAGGGTTAAATTTATTGAGCTTAGTTTAATTTGTAGTACCTCGTCTGATATTTGTTTTGTCGCGTCTATTTCTACACTAGACGTCTCCGCGTGACAACCCGATTTCAATGTTACTATTCCTGATCCGTCTAATTGTCGTCTTTCTTCCCCTTTTCCATCACATTGAATTCTCAATTCCTCGTTTTTGAGTACCGAATATATCCAGGTGTTTCTTCTTTCCAATCTAGTCCAATAGGATTCGCGCATATTGCCGATTTTGATATCACATTGCGATAGGTTAAAAGGTTGAATCCCGAAAATGAGTTTTATCTCGCAGGGACTCTCATTATTTACCCGTGTTCTTGGTTCTAATTTTTCACATATGTATATAGAATTTATTTTAGTACATTCCCGTAATTTAGTTTCGGTAATTTTTATATATAATTGTGTTTTGAAGTCGACTGCGATATATTTAGTTTCGGGCTTTATGTAAAGTACGAGATTCTTGTCTTGTTGTTTGACTGGGAAGGGTATCAATTTATGTAGTTTATAGTTATTAATTTTTATCAATGGTATAGTTATGTCGTATATTATTTTTTGTCCGTGGGTGATAACCTTTATAGTGGAAATTTTAATAAGTTCTTCGATTGGTCTGTCTTTTGTTATTGGTAAAGTTTCTGTACTCAGTTTTTCGTCAATTTTCCTTGTCGTTTCTGTGATCAATTTTTCGTCAAGTAATTGCGGATGTATTTCGCCCCTTGCTGCTAATTGTGTTATATGTAATATTAATTGGGTACTTCGTATCTGAATATTAGTATAGTCTTCTAGTAATCTTATTAATTCGTCCCATTCTAGTTGCGTATGTATTTGTGCAATGTCACTTGTTACTTCGCTTATTTTGTCGCGCAAATAGTTCAGTTTTCTGTCATTATATTGCAATTTGGTTTCTATTATTTCAGTCTGATTAGCCAAAAGTTGGCTTAATTCGCCTGTTTTTGTCTTTATATTGTCAATTATGTTTTTTAGTTCAGTTTCGGTGGTCTCGTCAAGTGTCCCAAATAAGAATTTACTGATTGTACCAATGAATGGCAATATTGCCCTTTTTTCCCTTGTTCTTTCTATTATTTTTGCTATTTCTCGAATGTTCATTAATTCTTCTTTCTCGAGATGTTTCAGCCCATTAAATTGTTTCTCACACGTTTCTAATTTTATTTCATTTCGACATTTAGTAGATAGTTTATCTATGACGGCAATTAGATGATTGCTATGTAAGAGATTATTATTAGTGTCTAAGTATTGAATGATTTTCCAAGTGCTCCTCGACTCATGTAATGTTGCTACTCCTTCCATAAATATTCCGGGGTTATTCTTTATAGGCATTATAAAGTCGTCTGTTTTCGTTTGGTCCATCGTCCTGTAATATCCACATAATTTTCTTATTTATTAATGCGTTTTTTCTATGCGATTAACAAAAGGATTGGGGTAATAAGGGTAGGCGGGGTGGGGGGAAGAAATTTCCTTCATATATTATACATTTTTCCATTTTGTATAATTAAATTCAGTACAGCTTTTGCTGTATACAAACCTACTGTTCAGTGTGATACCTGCACTTTCATGCCCTTTTATTCCTGGGTCGTGCCTCTTGTCACTGAATTTTGGAGGTTTATTTATTTATTTATTTATTATGATGAAGAAATTCATTGTTCCTTCCCTCTTTTATTTATTTAAGGCGAATGATGCATGTTAATCGTATAAAAAATTTCTTTTGTAATTCCAAATAATTTTTTTTTCTTATTATTTTTTTTTTTAATAATTTCGTTTATTTATTAAATTATTTATTTATTTACAGGTTTTTTCTGTTTGTCTTGTCTGTTGTCTTTGTTTGATTCGATTAATAACTTGTTTTTCTTGTGTTGACTTTATAATCCCCAAAATCATTATGGAAGGTTATATGTGTCGTATGGCTCATGCGTTAAGGCTGCTGCCTGCCGCTTCAGCCGCACGAGTTCGAATCCCGGTGACTCAAAAAATTTTTTTTCTGTCGATCTTATATTTGCCGTTCATAATTAATGAATTTACTATTAATTAACATTATTAAACAATAAAATTTGAAAAAATAAAAAATTAAAAATTTTTTTTTGAAATTTTGAATTCCATTTTTTTGGTAAAATTTGGGGCTTAATATCATCAAAATTGAGGAATATTTTAATTTTGCGGTTTTTCGAAATAAAATTTCATGTGAATTAGTAAGAAAATGAATTTTTAAGAGAAAATAAAGAATTATATACTTCATTTACCGATTTTATTCCCGAAAATATCTGTTTTTGATGTGTATTTTCGTCGATTTTAGTGGACTGTGGAGTTTGAGTTTTATACTGTATTTACTCGTATGTCGATTGCTCGGATGTTATGTAAATGTGTGTGGGGGAGGGTCACTCCTTGTTTATTATTTTTCGCCAATTATATCCGTTCGATTTTTTATGTGGGAGGTGTCCTACTTATACGTACTGAGTACCGCATTAATGGCGTATCGATAACTCTCGGATGTTTTTTTTTCTCTGTTCCCCTAATGATCCCCATAAGAATAATTATGTTTTTTTTCTTATACTCATTCGTAATAATAATAATCAAGTATATATCTTTTTTATTTTATTGTACTTATAATTATTCCTTATTTCTATCATGCGATTATATATGTAATATTATTAGTGTTAATTTATTAGATAATCATTAATATGGAGATTAATATACGTATCTCATTGTTAGTAAGAATTATACATGAGTGTTAGTGATGGGAAAATATTTTATAATTATGAATAAGGAATATCGATTGAATGATTTTTTTTGTTGAAATTGTGCATTTTTTTTTTTGATCACTTATGGTTTTTCACGTTTCAATTCATTTGATCTTTTTAGCTTGTCCATGTGAACTACTCTCGTCCCTTTTCGATGTTTCAACGTAACGTTATGTGTTTTATAATTTATGCCGGTGATTTCATAGGGGCCCACATATTGTTTTGCCATTTTTCCTAATTGTGGTTCTTTTAGTCTGTAAACCATTTCACCTTCTCTGAAATTTCGTGTACATATAGCTCTATCATAATAAAATTTGGATCGGTATTTTGATTGAATTAAATTCATTGCCGCTAATGTTTGCAATTGACTCAGCTTTTCAATTATTTCTTGATGGAATTCATTATAAGTCGCGCACTCATTTGATATTTTGAAGCTTGATGGTGTCCGCGCTTTTCGGCCGAAAATCAATTCATGCGGGGTATATCCCGTAGCATCATGCTCTGTACAATTGTAGGCGTGCTGGCATAGACAGATCCATTCGTCCCATTCTCTATATTTTTCTATATAGTTTTTTAAGTATTCCGTTACTGTATGATGCATTCGTTCAATACTTCCGTTCGATTGAGGATGATATGCAGTGGTGTTGAATTTTTCGATGCCGAATATTTTAGCGAATTCTTCCAGAGTCTTATTGATGAAGTGGGTACCTTGATCTGTTAATATTGCCGCTGGTGGTCCAAAATAGCATATCATCTTACCTATCATTGTCTTTGCGACTTTAATTGCTGTAGCTCGCTTTACTGGTGTTAGTATGCAGTACTTCGTCAATAGATCTTGTATCGTCAAAATATACACGTTGCCGTTTTTTGTTTTTATTAAGGGGCCGTAAAAGTCTAATGATATTTTCTCAAAAGCGTGAGATGGTGTGTCCGTAATAATCATTGGCATTTTTGTTTTTTTTCTTAATAATTTATTCGTTTGACATTTTACACATGATTTTACAAATTGTTCTACCTCGGGTCGCATGGTTTTCCAATAGTAATCGGCCGCGATTTTTTGTATGTTTTATTTATTCCGCGGTGGCCCCCCATGGGTGATTCGTGATATTCTCGAATTATTGTGTATCTATCCTGCACTCTCGGCGTGGGGAGATTATCCTTGAGTAACACTATCCCGATGTTTTCGTTATCAAATAACTCGTTGCAACATTCCACGAAATAATTCCATTCCGTTTCTTTCATCAGCTGTAAATCTTTTATTACTGCAATGCTCTTAATGTTGTTATTACGACACATGATTTTTAAATTTCTAACACTTTTACTTATATCGGTTCGCAATATTGTATCATTTACGTGACCTTTGATGGTTACCCCTATAACTGCTATATCTTGAATTCTCTTTAGGTTTATCTCGCCAATAATATATTCCCTGTTTTCCCAGGAGTTGAAAAGTATATATTTTCTCTCGATTAAAGCTTCCAAGATTTCGGTGTTAAAACTTATATCGGCGGTCATCAGAAATACAATATTTTCGCGATATTTAAAAGGGTGTTCGTTTATTAGCTTAACCCTTGTGAATTTCGAGTTAGGGTCTTCTCTTCACGGCGGTGTTAGTGGTGGGAGGTGTAATCGCGTTACTCTGTGTCGTTCCAATGCAGTTGGGCCTCGCGTTATTTGATCTTCTTCGCTCTCGGTCAAGGCCGTTTCTTTTCCTCCGGTTTCGGTTTCGGGTGACTCTATAACCGCGTTGCTGGCCTCGTGATCGGTGTTATCACTGTTTACACCATCATTTTTGCTGGATTCCGATTCGAATTCCGTGGATTCACATGTTATCTGTCGTCTATTTGCTTTTACGTATGGTGTATAATGGTTATTTTCTAAATGCAAATGTATAATAGGGTTACGAATTTTATCGATAAAATGACAATAAATTAATTTATCTTTTGTAATTTGAAAATGTATGCAAATGTTAAAATTGAATTCTCGGCAAAATATGTATACGCAGTCATCATTTCCCCATTCATTATGAGAAGATAAAATTCGGACCGCTTCTTTCGGCTCTTGGCAATCATCTAGAAATTTTGAAGTTAATAATTTTTCTCTTAACTCTATAGATGAAATAGATATATTAGCAGCAATTTTGAGACTTTGGAACAGACAGTCTCCAGGTGGTTCTATCGGTATTATTTCCCGTACGATGTTTATATCCGGTTCTATGCATTGCAAGCCCTGATTGTATAAAGGTAGATATGCATTTTTATTGTTTTCTTCTTCAAAGCTTATATCTTTAATGGTCTTATTTGTTAATTGATCGGTGTTACTGGGAATTTCGCTCTGTTCATCATCCGGATTGGCTTTCGGTGATGTTATTATTTCATCGAATACAAAATTTGATAACCGACTCGACTCGTGGCTTTCATTCTCTCGCTCTTCTCGAATCTCTATATGTCCTGCCGTTTCTCTTCGAATTCTTACGTCCCATCCTTCGTGATTTTTTGCATCTATTGTTATTACTTCCACGGTGTATTTCTTTGATTCATTTTTTATCTCTTTCGGTTCTTCATGGTTATATTCGTGATCTTTTTCTTTACTTATCTCTCTTACCGTGATCTCGTTACTTTCCTTGTTCTCTATGACTTCTAGATGTTCGAGAGAGCTATCTTCGTCGTCACTAGAACCGTGAAAACTGATCTTCTGTTTCGCATTAATTAAGCCCGATTTCTCAAGAGGTGTGCTCGCTGATACGTTCCCTATTTTTTCCGAATTCTTTCGTGTGGACTGGGCTGGTACATTAATATCACTAGTTGTCGCTGTTTCCGGGTCTGATATTTTCGACTCGCTTAACTTATTCCGTTTGTGGAAGCCTCTTTTACGTTTGTTCTTTTTCTTTTTTCCTTTCCAAGGGTCCCGTTTTTCATATGGTTTCCAGTCCTCGCTCTCAGTTTCGCTTGTGGGCTGTATCGATTCCACCTCCGATCCTATTTCGCTTTCAGAATCACTCACGCGTTTTCGTTTCTCTACCATACCGATGTATCCATCTTTGAGATTTTCTAACTGTCTCTGTTCTTGGGACTCCGCTAAGGCATATAATTTGTCTCTGGGCAATTCTGGGTTTACTTCGCCCTCCTGAAGTATCGGGTTTCGTGATAATGCATCCGCGTTTGCATTCTTTATTCCGGGTCTATATATAATTTCAAAGTCGTAACCCTGTAATGACGCTTTCATTCTATTAAACCGAGTATCGAGGTGTTTAGTTGTGTGAAAATGTTTTAGCGGTTCATGATCTGTTATGATAGTGAATTTTGTTCCGTATAGATAGTGTCGAAATTGCTCTTTTGCGAAAACAACTGCTAGTAGTTCTTTATCATATGTCGAATATCTCAATTCTGGGCCTCTCAAACATCGTGACGCGTAGGCGCATGGTCGGTCTTTTCCCAATTCGCCTTGGCTCAAGATGGCTCCGAGCGCGTAATCTGATGCGTCTGTTGTTACGATAAACGGCCTTGCCAAGTCAGGTGCTTGAAGAAACGATTCACTGCACAGTATGTTTTTAATCTTATCAAATGCTTCTTGCTGTTTCTCTTCCCAGTAGAATGCTCTTGTACTTTTAATGACCTCCAATAATGGCAGCGTTATTTTCGCATAATTTTGAATAAATTTTCTATAGTATCCGGAAAATCCGAGAAATTGTTTTATCTTTCTTGCTGTGGTCGGTACAGGATAATCTTTAACCGCGGCTATTTTATTTGGATTCATGTATATTTTTCCTGATCCAGCGATGTGTCCCAGGACTTTGGCTTCATTTTTCAAGAATTGACATTTTTTTGGCTCGATGGTTAAGTTGGCGGTCTCCAGTTTGCGTAAGACCCTTTCTAATCGAATTAGGTGTTCTTCAATTGTATCCGAGAAAATCATGATGTCATCGAGATATACCTCTATCTCTTCCCTTGATAGTCCAGCTAGCGCTAACTCCGTTGCTCGCATGAAGGTGGTTGGGGCTCCCTTCAGACCCATAGCCATCCGGTTATACTGGAAGCTACCTCTTGGCCCCGATGATGCTGTTAACGGTGCTGAGATTGGGTCCATTTTTACTTGAAAAAAGCCCATTTTAAGGTCCATGATGGATATGTAATTTGACCCTGCGAGCTTATCAATGAGTTCGTTCGCGAACGGTATGGGATAGCAATCCCCCAAAGTGATCTCGTTTAGCTGTCGAAAATCTGTCACCAACCTCCATCTCTAATTGCCTTGTGCATCTGGTTGTTTCGGGACAATCCATGTTGGTGAGCAATACGGGGACATCGATGGTTCAATGACGCCTTTTTCTTCTAATTTAATTATTTCTTGTTGTAATATTTCCTTCAACACTGGTGGATACCTGTATTGCTATGTTTTTAGTGGTCTTTCGGATGTTAGTTCTATCTTATGAGTCAATAAGTGTGTTGCGGCCAGCGGCTCGTCATCTAGACCGAAGCTTCCCGTGTATTTCCGTAATAAATTTCTGAGTAATGTTATCTCTTCGGTATTTCTTCCCTCAACATCCACGAGGGACATAATCATATTAAGTCTTTCTTCCCGTTGTTCTGGGTTGTCATTTAGGTAATTGTTAAATCTTTTAATATCCGTGATTGGCTCCGCGCAATCATCATTTTCATAATTATCATAATTTAATTTTTCGGTGAATAAATTGTTAATGGTCAATTGATTTATTTCACCGCCCCTCTCATTATATGTTGTTCCTACGTCTACTTCCCCTTTGTCTTCTATTACGTAGCACGGTAGTAATTCAATTTCCGGTATTGATATGGAAACAGGCATCTCGTTGGTGTTTGTACATTCTATGAATATTACCCCTTTATTTGAAACGGATAAGAAATTGCCAAGTAGAACTCCTGGTGCCAAGTTTTGAGGTGGCACCCAACCAATTTTCGTATCTCCTTTTACACGCGCGCAGACTCTCTTTCTCGTTTTCGCAGGTATCTCAATATTATTGTCTCGAGCGAAGGGTATTATTATATCCCCTAATTTTAAATATCGGTGCTCAGCATTAAGCATTCCTTTATATTTTCCTATTATGTCCCAACCTAGGATTCCGTCTACCTTAATCGGTATATCCTCGAGGACTACATGAAATTCGCATTTGACGTCATGTATCGCGATCGGTAAGCTTCCCACCGTCAGACATTTTCCTGAGGCGAAGCCGTGTACCATTATCATGACATTCTTGTCGATTAATTCGCTCATTTTGATTTTTTTTCCTTTAATTATAGATACCTCTGCTCCTGAGTCTACGAAAAAAGAGGCTTTGTTGTTTACAAATTCTATCGCATGGATTTCTATAACGGGCAATTTTCTTCCGGCTTCCATATAATTAACTCTGGCTACTCTTATTTCGGGGAATTTTTTTTCTTTAGTTTCCGTGTTTTCCTGCTCAACAATGAGGGGATTTTTTGAACAAGTGTTTAGTTTAAATGTTGGTCGTTGTTATCGATGGTAGTGATATTCTCTATTGGTTTATCTTGAAGCAGATGGACTCTCGCGTCCTGCGAGCGTGGCGCGTTATCTAACGGAGGCCTCTCGTAGTGGAATCGGTCGGGGGGAGGGCCGCCATTATTCGCGGGACCGATGTTAGCGTAATTAGCCCTATTATCATTATTATTGTCATATCTTCCCCTATCTCGATAACTATTTTCTTTGTATCCATTATTTTGATTATAATATCCATTATAGTCGTTGTTATAGCCACGACGATCGTTCGGCCTTCCACGATAATTATTTTGGCTCCGTTGATTCGCATATGGATCGTTATTATAATTACTTCGGCGATCGTAATTCAGGGATGCTCTATTATTGTTATTTGGATTATTAAGATAGGGCACGTTATTTCGTTCCCCGACGGGCGGTCCTGTATACTGGGGCCTTGGCGCACTTTGTTGGGATCCTAACCGCATTCTTCGTTGATCCATCTCCCTTAACAAATTCCGGCAGTCAGCAGTATCATGCCCCTTTTTTTCACAGTATTTACACCACATCGGCGGCTGGTAAGGTCTATCATAGCGGGGGCCACGCCCATTGTTGTCGCGCTCGCCGCCTCTCTCAGTTCGGACTTCGTAAAGTTCTTTATCGAATCTCGTCGCGAGGTTGATGGCTTCCTCGAGGGTCCCAGGCCTTCTTGCATTTACCCGGATAGAAATCGAGTCCGTTAACCCTACGATAAACCTCCTGATAACTAGCTCCTCGTGTTGTCGGCGATCCGGATGACGACCGATATGTCTAGTAAGGCAGT